>JAPDFF010000082.1:0-97877 GCA_027569505.1 Chloridium humicola | reverse complement strand
CCCCCCCCCCCCCCCCCCCCCCCCCCCCCCCCCCCCCCCCCCCCCCCCCCCCCCCCCCCCCCCCCCCCCCCCCCCCCCCCCCCCCCCCCCCCCCCCCCCCCCCCCCCCCCCCCCCCCCCCGCCCCCCGCCCCCCCCGCCCCCCCCCCCCCCCCCCCCCCCCCCCCCTCTCCCTCCCCCTGTCCCCCCCCCCCCCCCCCCCCCCCCCGAGACAGCGACTTAACACCTCCCAAACTGCTCCCAAAAGAAAACGCCCCAATACGAAGAATAAAATAGCTGACATATTTGTTGTTGGTAGCACGGCACGGGTATCACTCTCCACCACGGTGGTGTGAACAAGAAGCTGGCGCTGAACGTCTGTCTGACCCTGCTTGGGTTTGGCCCTGGGGTGTTGCATGCGCTGTATCTCGTTTCGAGGTAGAGGCTTCGAGGACGAGGACGAGACGGGATGCCCTATAGGTCGGAGGGGGACGGTGGTGTGATTGGTGGGTGTGGGTGTGGGGATGGGGATAGGGGTGACAAAGGGAAAGGGGGGAAGGGGAGACGGAAGCTTGGACGCAAGAACCAGAAGGCGTCGAGGGCTGGTGAGAGGAGGGCTCCTGGATTGACGGTGGATTTTGATTTGAGTGCGTACCCTGGAGGGAATGGAAACCCGCTTCTTTGGAAAACAACGCCGGCAGCACCACCACAACAACAAGGGAATGGGGTGGGAGCCGAGGAGGGTAGGTCGGAGCAAGCTTAGAGGAGGAGGTCAAGGTAGGGAGCAGTCGATGTTGTGGTTTGAGATGGCCTGGATCTTTTGAGACAGACTCGGTTGGCTTCGTTTAGGTGCTGGATTGGCAATCCTCTTGGGATGGGCACATTGTCAAGGCAAGGGTTTCTGGTGTCGTGGTGGTGGAGTTGGTCCTGCAATATCCTACGAATGAACCCGAGATTCTCTTCGAAATGCTATTACCTGAAGCTGAACCTCTAAGATGAATCCTGCTGTCAAAACATCAATGGTTACATCTGTTTGCTGAACCACGCTTGGCATGACATTCACTTACAACACCACAACCAAAACATTCTCAACAGCCCCTGGGCCGACAAGTTGGACGTCTAAGACAATGACAAAACATCAATTAACTCAACCAAAACCCAAACGCCAAACCAACCCGCCATACCCTAAAGCATACACCTGAAAATACTCCAACAAAACAACCAACTTTAAAACCCACGCTACCCAACAACCCCCGCCTTCCCCTTCCCATCCTCAATCCACAACTAACCCCTCCAAAACCCTCATCGCCCGCCCCCCCTCCCTCTCAAAAGCCTCCACCATCGCCTCACACTCCCCCTTCAACTTCTCCTCCGCCAGCCCCGCATTATGGTAAATCCACTCCTCCACCGTCATCCTCTTCTCCGGACTCGTCAACTCACTGCCCTTTCTCAACAACCTTGCTACACCCGCGCCCTTGCCTTTACCCTTCCCACCAAGAGTAGAAGCAGCAGCAGCAGCATTCTCTTTGTTATCGTCGTCTTCGATATAGCTTTTGCTGGGCGACGAAAACATCATCTCCAAATCCGCCGGTCGCCAGGGGGTTGTGCTCTCCAGGCCGGCGACCACATTGTTATGGTTGTTGTTCCGCTTCACCGGGGAGCTGCTCCGCTGTGGGGTTTGGTGATTGGAGACGGGCGCAAGGACGTTGCGCTTGAGGCTTGCTGGTGGCTGGAGGGAGGGTAGGTTCTGGTGGTGGTCGTGGTGGTTTTCACCATCAGAGGAGGGAGGTGTGTGGGAGGAGGAGAGGGCAGCGGCGGCGGTTTGGCTGGCGCGGCGGGAGGGGATGGTGTGCGAGCGGGGGGTGGCGGGGGCGCGGGGGAGGCGGCTGGTGGAGGGTGGAGGGACAGAGGGCGTGTGGTGAGATTTTGTTGGTGTTGCGGCAGCTGGAGTAGGCACGGCAGCTGGCGTTGGGATAGGCTTCCTGGGGATGCTCTTGCGGGAGGGTGGTGAATCCCTGGTGACGGGGGCTTCCGGCTGCATATCTGTCTGCGCTGAGAGGCGGGTGGATCGCCGGGGTTTTGGTTCTTCGGGGGCAGCCTGTGCAGCGGCGGGAGCAGCCTGCGAAGAGGTAGACTTCTTCGACGGCCGGCCCCTCTTGGGCTTTTCTAAACTCAGGCGGCTGGCAGGCTTCGTGATGACTGTGTCGGTGCTCATATCAGGATCGTCTGCGAGCTCTGGTTCCGCCTTCATTCCCCGCTCTGGCTCCTCCTCGTACTCTGTTTGATAGACCTCGTGGGCCTGGATCGGTTCCGGAAGAGGCGCTTCTTCCATCGCCTGCTCTACCAGCTCGGGCTGAGGAGCAGCATCCTTGGCCTTCTTCGTTTGCTTCGACACCTTACGAGTCCCGGTCTTGCGAGCCTTCTTCGGGATAACAAGAGTATCTGGCTCAGGGGCGTCCACCTCCATCTCAGCCTGCAGAGCGTCAAACTCCGCGTCGATCTCAGCCTCGTTCGGCACAGCAGGTGTCGGGTCGAAAGCGGCAAACGATGCGCTCTGGGTCTTTTGCCGCTGGGCGCTCGCTTTGCGTGAAGTGGCGGCCTTTTTGGGACGCCCCTTAGCAGCGACAGGCGGCTTCTCGACTGGCTGTTCAATAGCAACATTCTCAGCGTTGCTGTCGTAGCGCTCAAGGTCGGCTTCAAGTTGACGTTCAAGCTCCTCCTCGTCTGGGAGGGTGTCCTGAAAAGAGACATTGGACGCCTGGGATCGAACAGAGGTGCGTGAAGTCTTTCGCGCTGTTGCTGTCGTTTTGGCTGTCGAAGACCGACCCCGTTTCTTGCTGGCGACTGCCTTCGTGGGGGCGGCGTCAACCATGGTGGTATCGGCATCGGCAGCTGTGCTTGCCTTCTTCGCTTTTGTGGCCCGCTTCTTGGGGACGGGCGCGACGGCGTCGACGGCCGAATCGTCCATGGCGTCGCTTGCGCGCTTACGGCCTCTCGGGGCATATCTTGCGGGCGCTTCTTCGGTCTGCGGCTCGTCGGCCAAAATCTCAATGGGCTCATCCTTCTTTGCCTTGGTCTTGCGCCCTTTGGCAGTTGTGGTCTTCTTGGCCCTGGTTGTCTTCTTCCCTCCCTGTGTCATGGTGGACGCTGTGGTCATAACACTGTCGTCGTGGTCGGCGGTAATATCAGCGATGGAGGCCACATCCGATGCTGCGGTGGCAACGGTCGCGACGGATTGCACCGAGAGGCGGGAGGCCTTGGAGGCTCTAGCTGCCTTGGCGCGTCCCTTCTTCGGAGCAGGATACTGGTTGATGAGGGCAAAGAACTGGCAGCTGGGCTCGCGTCGGGAGTGCTCGTCGCTGTGTTTGGTTAGCGCAGGTTGGGCAGATGGTTCGTGACAGTCACTTACAATGGGTTATCGTCTGAGGCCCAGCCCTCAAGTGAGAGATGGCAGTAGGCGCACGTTGTCTGATCGTCGCCACCGAGCGATGGTGTGTACATCCAACCTCCCTCGACAAGCTGCAAGCGCGGGTTAGCTCTGTTTCCAGCTGACGGACCGCAGAGCGCCTACCTTTTTTGTCTTGCACTTGAAGCCCCTCTTCGATTCGTACGGCCACCTCCCGGCGAATGTTGCCTTCCGCGCTTCGATCATGAAGGGGTCAAGGGGGTGCGCCTTCCCATAGTTGCCGTACCCAGCCTCAATTGCCGCCATAATCGCCCAACCGCATGTTGGGGAATGCTTCAGGTGCTCCTCCAAAGGATTGTCGTCTTCGTCCCAGCCGTCGAGCGACTTGTTGCAGAGAAAGCACGTCACGTTATCGGGGTGCTTCGTGTCCGGTTGGAAGAAGAATCCGGCTTTTGCGAGCTGGTTTGCCGCGTTAGTCTCCCGGCTTTCACGTTGGAGGTCTTGTGCTTACCGCGACTGGGGACAAGATCTTGTGTGGCCACTGGAGGACCTTGGGGGCGCGCGAGTTTGCGCTCGAGACCCGCCCCTTGGTGACGTGTTGATGGCCTCGAAACGACGCGAGGCGGTTCTCGTAGGCGAAGTATTGGTCTTCGGGTTGGACTGGTTCCATGGTGGTTGCTGGAAGCGCGTGGGCGCCTCGGGTTATTGTCGAATTCGGGTGTCGAGGGAGAGGTTGAGGGCTGGCGCGCCCGCGGTTCTCATCGAGTACGGACGGTTGGCGAGGTTTTGGACAATGATCGCGACGGTAGATTTCGCAATTGACTCGCAATGGATGCGTTTGGTGCTGTGTTCGCGTGTCGGATCGTGTTGCGCTTGAAGTGGTGGAGAGGAAGCTGCAGTCGCAAAACACTCGCGCGTTGTGTTGATTGGCCAGGAGCGCCGCGTTTGTTTACTTTCCCCTGGCGGGCGGCAAGTGGGGCTCCGCCGCCTGAATTTCAGCGCGCCTCATCTCAGCAGCCTGATCGAGTTTGCGCCACTCCGCCTCGGTACAAAATGCCAATACCCAGGGTTAGGGCTCACCTAGGGTTCATTGCCCCTGAAAATCGCCAAATCCTTTTGGTTGAGTGATGACATCCCAAGAGATCGCTTGCAAAATCTCCAAATATCGCTCTCGAGGAAAACCTTGAATGAAGCCATTGTCCCGCTCAACACCATGCTGTATCTTCATACTTGCTTCCATTTTTTTATTTTTTTTATTTTCAAGCCACTAATATCTCTTACCCCCCTTCTCTCTTACTCTCCCTACTTTTCCCGTGCTCCAGGACGCCATTCCCTGTCTAACCTTCCGTGTGTGCTGGGAACCGGCGAGTCGCTCGAGTGAAGTTCAGCCGCGGACAATGCAAACGAAGGGCAGCCCTGTTGATGCCGGCTTCTTGAGGCAAACCCACCTATATCACCATAGCACTATGCCCTTTTTGTTCACCGAAGGAAGCATCTCGCCTCCATCAATGTCGGCGACTTGGCGCCCCGCGGACCGATCAGCTCGGGGCTTCGTACAAAGCTCGGCAAATACTCGACGCTGACTTCACTGTGCCAAAGAGGCAAAGACGGCCATGATTGACGCTGAGAGGCCCCGCTCAGAGATCGTCTAGACGGCGAACACCGCGGGGTGGTACAGTTCGACGAGGCTCTTCCCCACTTGCCCATCCATCTTTCGCTGGCCTATGTCCAACCTTCGACCCGGCAATACCCCTTTTCCCCAGCATGAACCTGCTCAAATGTGTTCATTTGAACTTTAGCTGAACGGCGTCAACTTCTGGAGACACGGAACACGGCTCCGCCAAGTGGCCAATCACCGCCTCTTCGTTTTCTGTTCCGCGTCAACCCACCAGTTTGTGGAGCTCACGGTGGCGTTCTGGGGTCTGCAAGGCATCCAGGGACACCGGACCAAGGGAGACCCCAACGGTGAGTTGCACCGACTTCGCTCGTCTTATCAGACCCTCTCATCTCCGTTGGCGGGGGACTTGCCCCGATGCTGCTGGCGCTCTCCCCTAATGGCAACGCGCGCGCGAAGACGGGCGTTCGTCAGTCGTAGTGGTGTGAAAGACGCAGCTACCGTCAAATCAAGCTTTTTAGGGTTGCATTCCCGCCTCTGCCGTCCGAACGCTACATCCTTCTGCCGGACGGAAAGTCCCATGCTAGCACTGCAACTCCCCTCAACTCCCGCCCTGGGCTCGCCCTCTCCCGACTGCTCCACCACCACGACAAGCAGTGATTATCAAACAGAGATAAGAACAGCGAATCCGAGGCAGGTTTCACCGCGCTACACACGCCTGACAGTTTTCGCCGCGCTGACCGCCATCCTTGCGGCGTCCCACAGCCCCCCAAGAGACTCCAGCAATCGGAGGCCCGCGATGGCTTCTAGAAGCGCGGGCGACCAAGTGGAACGTGGGACCGGCCGCATGATCGAGATGCGACGGTGTGACGATTTGGCAGGATCCAGGCACATGGAATCCGGGGCGCGCTACGCCCATCCGGCTTCGCTGCCCCTCGTGCCCCTCCGGACAGCGGGATGAACCATGGAGTATCTGGAGATGCCTTGGACATTGCCGTCCAGCCCAGGGAGCTCCATCCGGGGGGCGAAGGAAGCCGCCAGTGCCGAGGGTCCCGGAGATGGGCTCCAACCGACGTCGCATTCGCCGCAGGGAAGGGCCGGCAACCGTGGGCTCAACATTCTTCAGCAAGGGGTAAAGATTTGCACATCTTTTTAAGAATCGCTCCTGCTGCCCTCGTTTCCCCCCTTTCCCCGACCGCGACCCTTCATTTCTCCTTCTTTCTTTCCCCAGGGCTCGGGCAGGTGACCTTGTGAGGACGCGGGACCACCCCCTCCTCTCCCCCAGACAACTCGCCGCCTTCATAAGGTCAGACCCGGAAAACTTCTTCGGTCCAAGCGCTTTTTCGCCACCAAGACGCCGTGCCTTTCGCCTGTCTCTGGCTTCAACATTTCCAGCAGCAGACGAGGGCGACAACTCGACATACCCAACACTCCAAGAACCATGGCGGACATCAAGCACACGCTGGAGAGGAATCCCTCGGAGAAGAAGAAGAGCCCCTTTGACGGTTCTGACTCGGGCGTCATGGGCCCGGTGTCCGACGACGAGGTGGGCGAGGTCCGCGTCGCGGCCGCGACGGACTATGAAAAGCAGAAGCAGGCCGAGGGTGAGGCTCATTTCCACCGTCTCGGCTGGAAGCGCCTCACCATCGTGCTCATCGTCACGGCTGTCGCGCTCGGCAGCCTCAGTCTCCCGGGCGCCTTCGCGACCCTGGGCATGGTCCCCGGTGTTATTCTCGCCGTCGGCATCGGCCTTGTCGCCATGTACGCCAGCTACGTGGTCGGCCAGATGAAGCTCAAGTACCCGCACATCTCGCACTACACCGACGCCGGCAAAATGATGTTTGGAAAGGTCGGCTACGAGATCATCAGCGTCATGTTCGTCCTGCAGCTCACCTTCACCATCGGCTCGCACGTCCTGACGGGCGCCATCATGTTCGAGAACCTCACGAACAACGGCGCATGCACCATCGTCTTCACTGTCGTCTCGGCCATCCTGCTCTTCATCGTCGCTATCCCGCCGAGCTTTGCTGAGATGGCCATTCTTGGGTATATTGATTTCGCCTCCATCATCGCTGCCATCTTCATCACCATTATCGCCACCGGCATCCGCGCCGGCGACTTGCCTGGTGGTGTCTCGTCGGTGGAGTGGTCGCTGTGGCCCAAGGAGGACCTGGGGCTGGCTGAGATCTTCATCGCCATCACCAACATCGTGTTCGCCTACAGCTTTGCCCTGTGCCAGTTCTCCTTCATGGACGAGATGCACACGCCCGCCGACTACGACAAGGCCATCTTCACGCTCGGCATCTTCGAGATCTTCCTCTATACCATCACCGGCGCCCTGGTCTACGCCTTTGTCGGCCCCGACGTCAGGGCCCCGGCGCTGCTGTCTGCCGGTCCCACCGTCTCCAAGGTGGCCTTTGGCATTGCCATCCCCGTCATCTTCATCTCAGGCAGCATCAACACGACGGTCGTCGCGCGCTACATCCACGGCCGCATGTTCAAGGATTCCATTATCCGCTACGTCAACACGCCCATGGGCTGGGCTACGTGGATCGGCCTGGACGCCGCCATCACGCTGCTCGCCTGGATCATCGCCAGCGCCATTCCCTTCTTCTCGGATCTGCTGGCTATCTGCTCGGCTCTGTTCGTGTCTGGCTTCACCTTCTACTTCCCCGCCCTGATGTGGTTCATGTTCATCAAGGAGGGGGACTGGTGGAAGGGCAGGAACCTGTACCTCTCGGCCGCCAACGGGCTCTGCTTTGTCGTCGGCGTTATTGTCCTCGGCGTGGGCACCTATGCCAGCATTTGGGATATTGTGAGTACTTCTCTTTATTACCTCCGTCCGTACGAACACAACACTAACAGACCTCCAGCGTCACCGGTACAAGCTCGGTATCGTCACGGATCCGTTCAGCTGTGCGCCCCTCAACTGAGGCAGCACTAGCGTCCTTTTCTCTTTCTTGTTTCAGGGGTTTGGGGAGTTTGGCCACGAGTAATTGAGCGCCAGAGGTTCGTTCATTCAGGCAATGGCAACCTCGCCGCCTTTATGATGCGATAGATTTTTTTTGTCATGAGTTCATGGGTTGGAAGCATTCTCCGGAGTAGAACGGGTTTACGACGGCGGGCGGGCGTACGTGTTTCTGCATTGGAACGTTTCTGTATCATAGCTAGCGGGCTCACATCTGGGAGCTGGCCGGCGTTTTTTGTATCACTGTAGTAGTGCTGTACTAGTGTAGGGCTATGAAGAAGTCTTGGACAACTCTACTCAAGCCTCAAGTGACTGTTTTTACTTTTGACTTGCAATTCCCTCTACAGCACCAAAAGCCTCCTGAAGAGCCAACAGACAGCATGAATCAACCCATTCATCCGTCTGACCATACAAAAAGAGTGGAAACAATCTCGACCAACCCAGGGCTGAACCCTATCAACCCACCCTCTCACCACTACCAACACAAAAAGCTTCATCTACCTACCCCCCATCAACAACAAAAGCTAAATGCCCAATAACAGGATTGAACTGTTGACCTTCGCATGGACCATTTATAACGGGTAAGTTATATTAGTACGACGCTCTAACCAGCTGAGCTAATCGGGCTTCTTGATGTTTTTCCCTCCCCTTCTTCAGGCTAAAAGCCTTTCCCCCCCCCCATCTCCACCAAAATCTGGAGACAACTCTAAACAAAGTTCAACTTGAACAAGCAACCCCTGTGGTAAAGCAAAGTCCAGACCACCGCTCACCACAACCTCCCTCCGTCCCTTCCCGACGAAGTTTGCCACCCAAGCGGAGAAAATTGGACATCCCAGCCTCCATGTTGACAACAGCCGAAGACTCGAGATGAACCGGTTGGTGGAGTAAACAGAAAGATAAGGTATAGAAAGATCAAGGATCTGGCTTGGTTCTCCTTCATTGGCAAAGAGGAAGAGAGAAACTCCCCGAATTTCACCGCAAAAGCCAAGCAAAGCCAAGACATCTAGCCCAGCGGAAAAAACCCCGCGGTGCGATGCCCAGAGATAAGATCATCTCCCAAGTTCTCCAACCTCTCTGCCGGACTCCACCCAATTGTTCTTTCAAAGTTCGGGCCGTCCATTGGTTTCTCCCAGTGGGACTCGGCATCTGCCGTAGCTGAGGATGAAGACGCTCGACACCTTCTCTTCGAGGGTCTAGACCTCGCGAGGTCTAGAACATCACCCTCATCAACAGCCTAAACTCAACTGAATTCAACTGACATCGCGGGAAAACACCGAGAACCCAGTTTACACCGTGGGAAACACCGACGGAGGGCGGAAGAAGAGTCGAATATGGATGGTAATTCGTCCGCTAGTTGAGCGAGGATATGGCATGCGTCGGCAGAAGGCTTGAGAACGGAGCACGGAAACAGCATCCCAAGAACAGCAGGTGGTGTTTGCTTGTTTGATGATCCTCTCTCGACTGTACCGAGACGGTTGGATACCTACAATGCATGTGAAGAGTTCGGGAGAGTGAAAGAGAACACAGCCCACACAGCCCACACAGGAACAGCATCCTAAGAACGGCAGGTAAAGTCTTGCTTGCTTGTTTGTTTGAAGATGCTTTGCTTGCTCTGTCACAGAAGCCCGGGGTAGGTACATCCCTTCGGATTCCCTTACTCCAGCCCCAACTCCTTATAAAACGCCTCCGAGCTAGGCTTCCGTCCCAAAAACTGCTCCAGCGTCAACATCTCATCCTGGCTGCCACCCTTCTCTAGCACCATATGCCTGTACCGACGGCCCTCCTTGGGGTCCATGGGATTGCTGCGGAACACCGTGTAGAACATGTCGGTCGAGTACACCTGCGAGGACAGGTAGCCGTAGTAGCCGGCGTCGTAGCCGCCGATGAGATGGCCGAATGTGGCTTGGCCGTTGCCCCACGTGCTGTAACGCCAAAATATTAGTGTCTTATCTTGCAGTGGTTGTTATGGGTAGAGCGGGGGGAAGCTTACCCATCTTCGCCCTGCGCCTCTGGCCCCTTGATCTGGGAGATCTGCTCGCGCAGGTCGTTGTACAGCTTGCTGACGTTCATCTTCTCAAGCTCCTCGTGGGTCTTGGGGGTGTGGACGGTCATATCAAACAGGCCAAAGTGCAGCTGGCGGAGGTTGAAGAGAGCAGCATTCACGTGCTTGGTAGCAATAAGCTTCTCGACCAGGTCGTCGGGGATCGACTGACCCGACTCGTAGTGCTTGCTCAGGGCCTTGAGCTGGCTGGGTGTCCAACACCAGTTCTCGAGCATCTGGGACGGGGCCTCGACAAAGTCGCGGACGGTCGAGGTACCGTGGTAACGCGAGTACCGGGTGCGGCCGGCCAGGTCGTGGATGCCGTGGCCCAGCTCGTGGAAGAGCGTGACAACCTCATCGTGCTTGAGGAGAGACGGCTTCGTGGCGGTGGGCTTGCTGAAGTTGCAGACGAGGGCAGTCGCCGGGAAGCGTCTGCTGCCGTCGCGCTTGAGGAAGCCGGGCTGCATGCTGAAGTTGGCGGCGTGGCCATACTTACCGGGACGGGGGTGCAGGTCAAGGTACAGATAGCCAACGAAGCCATCACCCTCGCCCGCGTCATCCCAGACGCTGAAGAGGATGACGTCCTCGTGCCACGCGATGTCCTCGGCCTTCCCTGTCGGGGAGATGCGCTTGCGGTCCTCGGGGGTCAGCTCGATGAAGACCAGACCAAACAGCTCCTCAAAGATCTTGAGCATGCCGGCCACGGTCGAAGTGAGCGGGAAGTACTCGGCAATCGCGTTCTCATCGATGCTGTACTCCTCCTCGATCATCATCCGGTCGTAGTAGCGGTGGTCCCAGAGGTAGTAATTGCCGTCGAACGGCAGACCGCGGGCCTCGTGGTCCTTCTTCTTGAGCTCGAGGAGGTGTTGGATCTCCTTGACGCCACCGGCGGCCAGACGGGTCTTGAGGTCTCCCAGGAAGTCTAGCACGGTCTTGGGCGTCTTGGCCATCTTGTCCTCAATGCGGAACGAGGCATGGTCGGGGTACCCGAGAAGACGAGCAGCCTCGTCGCGAAGGAGGATGGCCTCCCTGAACAGAGGGACGTTTTGGTTGCACTGGATGATGTTAGTTGTATGTTTAATGCGATTGCTGTGGGATAATGGCCCACCTTGTTCTCATTCTCGATAAACACCCGCCTGCGCGTCTCGGGGTTCTTCGCAAACTTGAGTGTGGGGAAGAGATCCGGGTACTTGAAGGACAGGCGGAGCTTGCCCTCATTGTCACCGGTGCCCTTCTCCAGAGTATCAATGACATCCTGCGGGACACCGTCCAGTTCCTCCTTGGTGAGCCAGATACCATTGTTCTCCTCATTGAGGTTCTTCTGGAACTCGATCTGGATCTGACTGAGGCGCTTCTTGATCTCCTTGAAGCGGTCCCTCTTGGGGCCCTCGGGCAGGCCCAGGCCGTTCCGGATGTAGCTCTTGGTCTCCCTCTCAAGCAGACGGGCGCTCTCAATATCCTGAAGGCCGGCGCTCTTGGCAAGAGCGGCGTCAATCAGACGGTCCTTGTCCTTCTCGACGCTGGCCGAGAGGCCCGACTTCTTGTAGACGGCGTCGACGAGGCGGAAGACGTCCTCGCGCATGCTGCACTCAATGGAGAACTCGTCCATGATCTTTTCGGCCTCGGTGCTGGCGTCGCGGAGGGCGCTGTCCCCGGAGACATACTGGTAGAAGCCCAGGATGCGGGCACTGAGGGCGCTCTCGTTCTCGTCCTCGGCCTGGGGCTTCAGGACGGAGTCGAAGGTGGCGGCATCGGAGTTCTCGGCGGGCTTGATGTCGGCAACGAGCTTGTCGAGCAGCGAGCGGGTGCGGTCGCAGAGGGCCTTGGAGTCGGACACAATGCTGTCCTTGGTGCCCGTGAAGAGCGGCGGGGCCTGGGGCGGGTTGGCGTACTTGGCCATGTCGACGTTGGGGGCGTGGGTGAAGTAGGAGCCGTGTGTCGAGTATGTCAGCGTGCCCAGAGACGGGCGGCCAGTCGAGACAGCAGTGAATCCTCCTCCAAGCGGTACTTGGTGAGGCCTGCGGTTCTTGAGCTGGATGAAGAGGGAGGTGATGCGGGGAAGGAAGCGTGGGGCGGCCAGGATGGCGGTGGTGGTACAGAAGAGGAGGAGAGAGAGGAGGAGAAGGAAGGCAAACCGACGAATAGACGGCTTGGAAGGGGCAGGAGGCGCCAGTGTGAAGGTCGGGTTCGGGTCGGACGTGGCAGGAGGGAACCTTGAGGGACCGCGGGGTCCGAAGCAAGCAAGCCCAACAAATTGCGGGGAAGCTCAGGTGGGACACAGCCGGAGCTTGAGTGGACAGGACACAAGGCGGACACCCAGTTGGCGGTGGAATCAAGGGAGGAAGATGGTCGAAGGCCGGGGAAATAAATGATGAAAAAGGCAAATCCACTGAACACGCTGGCTGCTGTCGGTGCGTTCTGGGCTATGTCCTAAAGTGTTGATGGCACGTAGTTGTTGTGAGATGAACTCAAAAGTGTCGATGGAACGTCAGCTCTTGAAGCTGGGATGGGAAGCCCCTGCCAAGTCCCGATGTGACTGGACAGGGGGTCAGGGGTTGGCCCGAAGCACGATGGGGAGGAGGCCATCTCAAGGCTTTCAAACTGATGGAACGCCTTCCATTGCTGTAGGTGTCTACCCTGTGTACCATATCCCAAATCCCGAATGGCGCAGTGCAACAGCAGTGCCCGTCCAGGGGCCTAAATTCAATACATTTCAGATTGCGCAAGACTCCAACGCCGGCCACCCATCGTGTAATCCATGCAATGCTCGCCATAACCGTCATCTCATAGCCCATCCTCAACTTCCCCCAGTCTTGTCGTCCTTAGTTCGACAGAATCGTCCGGACGAGCTCTGTTGTACATGTGTCAGCCAATGATTCCGTGGATCCAAAACTGAGATGCAACCTACCAGTGTAGTTCACCTGCCCCGAGCTGGTGTCGACAGCCTTGAGCAGCTCGTCGACCTCCTCCTCCGTCATCTTCTCGCCCAGGTTCGTCAGGATGTACTTGAGCTGTCCGACACCAATAAAGCCCGTCATGTCCTTGTCAAACACCTGGAAGCCGCGGCAGTATTCGTCGGGCTCGCCGGGGTCGCGGAAGCCACCCGGCCGGTTCAGGACGCGCTGGAAGGTCTCGAAGTCGACTGTTGCGGGGGTGCTGTCAGCGCTGATTCCATCCATCGAGTAAAGCAGAGTGTGTAGACTCACATTCACCACCAACGCTCTTCTCCAGATCGCGGATCTCGGACAGGGTGGGGTTTTGGCCGCAGGCGCGGAGCAGATCGCCGAGCTTGTCAAGGACGACACGGCCGACACCGCGGGTGTCGAAGAGCGAGAACGCCTCCTTGTAGTTGGTCGAAGCCTGCCCGTCAAAGTTGTTAGAAGGAGAAGTCATTGTGTCCGTCTTGGATGTGTGATGGGCTGATGCGCGGGGCTGTGACAAGAAAGAGAGGCGTGCGAGGGCTGACGTCGCCAACAGCCCGTCCCGTGGAGTCGGGGCCGCTGTGTTGTTCCCTTCCACGCGGGCTGTTTGGCCGTCAGGCGCTCGACAGGCCTTTGCGCTAACAATGCCATTTGAATGGCCGGTTGACGTTGCCTTGACGTTGGGACTGTGGACTCGGGAACCGAGCGCTGGGTGTTGTGGGGAAGTGGGAAACTCAGGGTCGACCTCACCATTTTGTTTTGAATGAGGGAATATGCTTGTTCTTGACGAGGATATCGAAGCGTTGGCGACAAGGACAGGATTTGCGGTTGGGCAAGTGTGCAGTGATCGAAAAGGCGGGATGGGATGCGTCTGATGTGGGATCGGGAAGTTCTGGGGTCAAGTGGGAGTGGTTCGTGGTCCGTGCTCCGCTTCCCAGTTGTTTGATTCTCGCACTTGTTTCCACAGCAACCAATGCCCCTCCTTGATTTCTCCCCTCGTCATCTGGTTGCCAACCAGAAGAGCCACGAAACAGGAAAGCACCACAAAAGTCTCCCGTGGCAAAGACTTGTCCTAATTTGAGAGGTTTGATGAGGCCTTAGTTTGGAATCGCCATATACTGACGCTAGCCCTTACACTGGCAGCGCTTCTTCACGCCCGCTGGTCTCACATAGTCAGGGTTAGGGTTCATCTTCCCGCCGATCCCCTTCCTCCCTTGCCCTCTCCGTTTCTTTCTCACCCCTCAAAATCCGTCTCTTTGTTCCACATATCCCTTCCCCCCTTTTCTATCCTCTCCATTCTTCTTAGCCCCTCACTCCGGCGGAGTAGTTCGGAGTTATTTGATGAAGCGGGAGAGAGGAGCTTTGATGCAAACCTAAGAGAGTGAGACTTGGAAAGGCTTGGCGAGTATCGGAATAAAACGTGGAGGAATGCAAAGAAGGCAACATGTTGATATGAGAATCTCGAGAGACTAGAAACGCTGGATCAAACAACTTATACTTGAATCCCCAGCGCGACTGAAGGGGTATCGCGGAGTGGGGTTTTACGGGAGTTGGTTGCCGATGGGCGATCGCAACTGACAGCAACCTGGAAGACCCTCGGCATCTCGCATCATCAACCGTATCTCTTGCGAGGACACAAATACCACCCACCGTGGGATCAGGATTATTCTGCGCCACCAGCGCCACCATTTGGTCGATTGCGTTCTAAATAAAACCTTCTTTTGAGGTTTCACAACGGCACAGCGCTGAGAGACAAAGAGATGCGGTTCCTTCGCTCAGCTATTTCAATTGGACCCGTCCCCAGGAAGACCCTCGCCCACCCCGCATTCTCTCCTATTTCAACCTCACCCCTTCCCCTTTCGAACACACAACTCCACCATTCACTTCAACGACATTGCAAGTCAACAGCAACCATGTCCGCCAGTGATGCCCCCCTACGTGCCTTTTTCCAGGCTCCCAAATTTGCCGTCGTCGGAGCGAGCACCAACACTGAGAAGTTCGGATTCAAGGGTAAGTCCACCACAAGTCGGGCATTTACACTGTGACAGACCCGCTAACCTCGGCCTCAGTCTTCCGCTGGTACGTTACCCACGGCCTCGACGCCACGCCCATCAACCCAGGCGCAAAAGCCATTGAGGTGAACGGCACCTCGTACCCAACTGTCGCGTCGCTGTCCGACCTGGAGGGTCCCGAGGAAACGTCCGTGTCCCTCATCACGCCCCCCCCCGTCACCCTTAAGGCCCTTGAGGAGGCCAAGGGGCTGGGCATTCAGGCTGTCTTCCTGCAGCCTGGCACCTTCAACGACGACGTTCTCGCTTATGCCCGCGAGAACTTTAAGACCGTTTTGGCTGGGGACGGGGGATGGGGGGGTGAGGGATGGTGCGTGCTGGTTGATGGAGAAAGGGGGTTGAGATCAGCTGGGAAGCTCTGACCGTTTTACACGTCTCCTCAAAAGAGGCTCAGCGGGCCCCGATGAACGGGATTGTCCGTCGAGGGGAGCAGACGCATTGTCGGGACCATGTACACCATCACAGGGTCGTCATGGCTGAGAGAGTGGAATAGGGGCAGGCTCCTCAGATGCCCGAAATGAAGTCACTCATCAAATAACATGATCTGGTGCTCTGACATCTCGTCTGCGTGCTGGATGTTGAGTCCTGGTATAAAGCAGTCCTCTCTGCGAACTTCCCCAACTTTCCTCGTTCCTCTGAATAATTACGCTTCAGTCTTCTTCCCTCTTCGCTGCAACACCAGCGAATTTTAAATTAAAAGCGACAGGAGACACCATGCACGCTCGCCAACCCTTCGCCACGGGTCGTCAGACCCATTACCCGCCGCGGGTCTGACAGGAGGGGGACGTGGCCTTCCTCACCCCCACGACACCTTCCCCCCGCCGCTGCACGAGGAGCTCATCCAGAGCGGATACCTTCCTCAGAAGGCCACAACCTGTGAGTCCCTTTGCTTCACACTGTCGTTGAGCTTTGCGTTTTTTGCTTAAGCAGATATGCGTTCCCTTCGCTGTGTGTCCTGCCACCCCCCGCAGTTACGAGGAGGGAGGCAAACCCCCTCCACGCGGGCGATGACCAAGATGGACACGTCCCTGGCAGCTGAGCCTCCCTTCGTTGGATGAAGCCTTCAGGGTTGGAGAAGCAGTGTCCGGAATTTTCTAAGTTGTCGTCCATGGTGGAAGGATACCCTACGTTCTGTCCCTTTTTTCTTGCATCGTTTATTTCAGCCTGAAACGTCATGTGTGTTCATCGAGTTTCGTTTCTCGATGTCTACCACGTCTCATACACCCCAATTCGAGCCTTTGCATAAAAAGCAATCCCAGGCCTCTCAACCCCTAAAGCAACCTCTTGTTCCCCGCGCACCCCCCCTTTTTCCACTTCAGTCCATCTCACTAACACCCTCCCCCCCCACCCCCCTTTACAGACCCAATCCTCATCCTCCGCCGCCTCTCCCCCCTCTCAGGCCACGTCCTGATCACCCCTGTCTTCGCCTACCGGCACACCCAGACGGGCCTCCCGCCCTGGCAACAGCCCTGCCACCGGGGCAAAAAACCCCTGCACTTCCGCGCCTTCGCCGGCACCGCGCGTGGGGGGTGTGTGGCGCGCGCGGATGGGCGAGCTCGCAGCCAGGGAGCCAAGGTTGCTTCCCCCCCCGACCCCGAGGGCGCTGCTGCCGACGCCGCCGTTGACGCCCACCATCGCCCCCGCCCCCGCCGTTGCTGCTATTTCTGCTGCTGATGGTGATGAGGGTGGTTGGCAAGAGGTTAGTAGGAGGCGTGGGAAAAGGGGGAGGAGGAAATATGAGAAGGTGGATTTAGGGGGGAAGAGCGGAAAGGGGGGTAGGGGGTTTGTATGGGTTTAGGGGAAGATGGGGTTTTTTAAGTTTTTAAGGTTGTGCTGGGCTGGGTTGGTTTCTTTGGAAAGATTGGACTTTGGGCTTGATGGGTTTTGTTGGGCTCAGGATTGTGGCTGGATTGGGTGGTGATTTTGTCTTGTTAGGTTTGGGATGTTCGTTGTCTGTCTCTGTCTGTTTGGGTCTGTGTGGTGGGCTGAGTTTTGGTGTTCTTTAATCCCTTTTGGCTCTGGATTTTTGGTTATGGAGGCTTTAGATCTTGGAGATTTGGATACCCTGGTCTGCGAGCCGTAGTGTTTTCTCATGAAGCTTTGCATTGCCATAATGATACGGTTATCTGACGTTTCCCAGGCACATTTCCCGAGCTCAGAGCCATCGCGGTCCGACTTCAATGCTACCAAATTCTCTCCAAGTAGCCCCGCCTTTGGCCTGCATATCGCATGCAGGGTGTTCCCTCCTTTCCACCACAGATACTTAAACTGACACCAAATATAATCTCCTTGCTCTCAGCCTTATGGCCCGTGCAACGGTTAACGTTACACCACAGGCACCTCAGGTTACAGCTTGCGGGACCAATGGGGCTGAGCGTCGCCACTGCCTGGGAGGATTCATAAACTCTCAAGCCCCTTTCCTCCGCGGGCACCCAGACACGCTCCCATACTCCGACCATTTGCGTCCCCCCTTACAGCGCTCGTTGCGGCCCACCCCGCGTCTACGCCGCCACAACCGCCATGTCCCGCGAGAGCGACGCACCCGAGGCCGTCCGCGTCGAGGCAGCCTACAAGGAGGTCGTGCATCACCACCAACCGCAGTCAGAGCCAGGCGTGTATTACCAGCCGCATGGTCCCCACGGCGGCCCGAACCATGGCATCGAGGGCACAGGCAGCCACACCGGCATGTACCCGATGCAGCCCCCGGGTGGGGGGAACATCGAGGGAAAGTCTCCGGCGTTGCCAGGGGGACGGTCAGGAGGGACGGTGTGTGGACTTACGCAGCGCAACTTGATGATCCTGTGCATCGTGGCGCTCGTCGTCCTCGGGTTGGCCATCGGCGGCGGCGTGGGTGGGGGTTTGGCCGCGCGGCGCGTGTCTTCCCTGCAGGCAAAGGAATGAACTGTACTAACAGGTGTTTCATCTTGAGTGTTCAGCCAAGTCAAGGAATCCAATGCGCAAATGCAATCCCCGTCGTCAGCAGCGTCATCCCCAGCATCCTCCACGCCCACCCCCTCAACACCATCCGCCTCCGCCTGCCCACCCATCCAACTCAGCAACCTAAACGTCCAGCTCAACTGCCCCGAAATCGACGGTACGTGGGGGCGCTTCGACGAGAAATATATCTTCCAGTACCGCTGCGGCATGGACATCTCGGGCGCGCAGTACGACCTGATCTTCCTGGCGTCGTACGCGCTCAGGGACTGTCTCCGGGCGTGTATGAGCTACAACAACCAACGGCGCCGCAATAAGTGTATAGCGGCCCAGTTCAATGCTGGTACGTCGTCTTCTTCTGCTTACGTAAGAGGGGAAGAGGGGGGGGATAGCAGCATGCTGACCTGGTTCATGCTACCGACGCCCTGACATGAAAGCCTGCGCCCTTAAGAATGAGACCAATGACGCGCCCTCGGCCGTCAAGCCTGCGAATCGCCGGGTTTTGGCCATGCTCGAGTTGTATCGAATCTCTAATATGTTGAAACTACACCTGTGTCAAAGTGTCGCGAATCCCAGAGACGCTTGGGGAGTAGAGAAATCTGTCGGGGTGCCACATGTTGAGCTGGTGGATGGGAATAGAGTTCAAAAGAAACACCTTATTGCGACTAGCCACAGGCAATTTTAGAATAATATCCAGTTCAAAGAATAAGGCGAGATATTTCTGAGTGAAGAACAAGAAGATAGTCATCTTCAAGATCCGAGATGTTGCGAATTTCCCAATTTGCGTATGAGAATCATAGGCAAGAGGGGATGTGCGCTAGCAAGGCTGTCTGGCCACTTTCTCCACCTGTGGGGCTGTGACGCGTGATCACATGATCTCCTGATGGAAACTGCGCGCGTTCTTGAGTATTTCAAGAGACTAGATCCTGAAGTTTCAACTAAAAATATTAAAATAATACTGTAATAGATCAGCTAGAGATTAGTTTAGAGCGAATTATTGAATTAAAGAATTAATGATATGTTTATTAGAATATACTGAGCATTTCTTACTTTAATCTAGCGCATAGACCGCTTTTAACCTTCTTCGATACTAACCTTCTCCTTTTCGCAACCTCTTCTGCACCTTCCATCTCGTTGCAAACGTAAGAACCACAACTCGAGCTTGCCGAAACGAATCTGCTAACCTTAAAGATCAATTATTTGTCAGTAGAGGGAAGACTAACTATCAATTATTTTCCCACTTGTTGAAGCTGATGCGAGGCTTTGTAACCGGTATGTTACACTTGTAAAGCTATACTCAATAGGCTACTGCCTGCAAGCAATCCAAACTGCTAAGAAAGCAGCCCACGACACAAATACTAAAGCAATGATTCTAGATCTCGAGAAGCTCGTGCTTGGGGAAGAGAAGGAGCGTGGCAATGGCAGAGTCTGCTAGCCCAGCCGCCGGGCTGCCTATGCTAGCCTCTGCCAGCGCTTCGCGGCCTTCGCCTTCGCCTGCTGGGCCAAACGTAGACGATCCGACCTCTACACAACCGACGTCAAGGGCCGACCCTACACACAACGCAAACAATGTAACCCCAGAGCAGTTCCAAAATGGACCCCCCAGGCCTGTTTCTAGGATGAAACAGACGGGGCATGCGACCCTCCCACCGCCTACTTCCACCATCGAGCGCTCAATATTCCAGAGCTCAACGGCCTCTTCCCCTCCCACCTTCCAGGCCTTCTCCACAGACCTTGAGCCCGAACCGGCGCACATCGTAAGCGATATCCTACCACTCACACCTCAGCTGCCTCCAACACCGTCCTGGGATGCCTCTTCCGCACGCGCCAAGGTCAATCCGGCCTCAGAGGGCTCCCGCAAGACCAAATATGCAACTGACGAGGAAAGGAGGAGGGCAACGAGCATCGCCTTGAAGGGTATGCTTGGATCAGTCCTAATTCTTTGGCCACGGACTTTAGTCTTGCTAATTACGTGGGCTGTAGAGCGATGGGCGTCTGGCCGCATGGATAATGTCCACAAAAAGCGCGTCGAGACCCTCAAGCGGAGGAAGGAAACTGAGGGTTTGCTTAGAACACCCGGCATTACGAAGCCTTCGGACCATACGCCAAGCCCCGCGGGCAACATCCTCTCCAGGTCTATTAGCAACCCCAAAAGCCATGCTCGGAGAATTTCTCTGGTCTCTGAGAGGGTGGCTCGCCTTTTCGATGACAAGGCCACGCCCAGTCCTTTTTCTGTGACCCGGGCAACCTCGGACTCGACCCCGCAACCTAGTTCAACCGGCTCAGACACCGAGATGCTCGATGTTAAGCCGTCTACAGCTTACTTAACCTCAGTCCAGCCGTCCTCTGGCCTTAAGAACAGGGAGAGTGTCCAGGCCAGCAGTGATTGGGAGGAAGGCAGCTCGTTAGTTGACGTGCTGGCTGAGGAAAAAGACAAGAACCAGGCTGGAAAGTCCCGTGCTTCTTTCTTGCTATCCCCCTCGGGGCGGCCTTATGGAAAATGGAGAAGTAAGTGCCTCTTACTGTGTGCCACCCAAGGGTTCAGCTGACACACCCAGTCAACGGGGTCCTCTCGCCGACCTACGGTGCCCTTATTCCCGACGGATACGAGCAGTCCACAACCACTCCTGGCCATCCGTGGATATGTCCTGTTCGATCGTGCCGCAGGGTCTTCCCCAAAATCGCCCAAATCGGCGGCCATTTCATCGTAAGTGGTTCATCATACGTGATACCGATGATCACGCCCTCGCTGACTCTGAGCAGAGGTTCCACCGATGTACGCGCTTGCACGACAACCTCGATGGGACGTTCTCGGAGCGGGGGAAGTACTTAATCTCGGGCGGTTCGTTTTCCCAGGGATCCAAGCCGAGACAGCCCGCTCTCGTCATCTCCCGAGGGCCCCCCGACCCGTCCGACCCCACAGCTGTGCCGCCGTCATATCCCGTCGCTTCTCTCGGAGGGGACCAGACACCCGTGAGTACCCCTCGAGGGCCTGTGACCACCGTATTGGCCAGCGAGGCGACTGCCATCTCCATAGAGACACCAAAGGGATCCACACCCGGCGCCTACGGCCAGCAGAACGGCATACCAACGGATCATACGACTGAGCTAGGCGATACTGAAGCTCTATGGAACGAACTTCAGCCGTATCTCACCAAGCATAAAGGGCTCCAAATCCCAAGTAAAGGATGGGTGCAGCGGCTTCTTACACTTCCCAAAGTTCGGGAATTGGACTGGAACGTCGATTGGCTCGACACGCACCCTTTCATAGACACCAACCCAAGGGACATCTCGGCCCTGGTCATTCAGATGACCGGTGATCCCGCGCCGGAGCCGTGCGACAAGTGCCGGACAGGGAAGGGGCCGTTCCGTTCCTGCATCATGCTCTCTGCAAAGGCAGACGCTGGCCCCATTCAAGCAATCTTCGCCTGCGCGAATTGCTTTTACCATTTTGGGCAGACGTACTGCACCCATAAACATTGGGGTGCTCAGCGGGCGAAGAAGATTCTTGAGGACCGAGGAGTTGGCCAGGTTACGACAGAGCCCGTCAAACGCAACGCTCTTGACGAGAGCCGGTTTGAAGAAATCGCCAAGGACAGCAGCGAGGAGGAAGGGCCAGAACCGGTCGATCAGAAGATTGAGGACGCATCCCCTCTCCCGGCACCCGGCCGGGTCGGCCCCCCAACCGCCATCGAAGAGGCGGAACCAGGCAGGCCGTATATGATGTGGCCGGGTAAGAAGCTTGCCCAACTTGCAATGAAAATAAACTGACAAAGTACCAGATGAGACGGGGCAACTTGTTTCGCTTTGTGGCACACTTCTTCCGGCTGGCTACAAACTCGACGCCACGATCCCCGGCCGGCCTTGGGTCTGCCCGGTGCGCACCTGCCGGAAGGCATGCGTCAAGAAGAGTGACTTGGGCTTCCATTTCGAGGTACGTGGTGTCACAACCGAATCCTGTAGGCGTCCAGTTGCTTACCATCATGTCCCCAGCGTGCTCACTTCGCTGCTATGCTGAATGACAACGGAGATGGGACGTTTTCGGTTAAGGGCACTTATCAATCTAGGCTGAACGCCATCGGTAAAGGGGGCAAGATCCTAACCAGGGCGCCTCCGCTTGTGGTCTCCAAGCAGGCCGACAAAGATACTCCGCTGCCCAAGGTCCAGCTGCCCGACTATCTTGTAAACCGGCCTTGGCTTACGGGACCTGAACTTCCTGAAGAGGAAGCGCTCAATTTCGACCAAGAGGCGTCGCCAGAGCAAGAAATCAGAGAAACCGAGGACCTCTGGGAATATATCAAGCCGCATCTGAAAATATATCAGACGGTACCGGAAAACAACGCGGTAAGACACCTGCTGACGCTACCGCGCCGGCGTGAGCTCAGGTACAACCCCCGAGGCAGGGGGTTCAACGACCTCGGCGCACGAGACGTGGCCGCCCTGCTCGTGCAGCTTACTGGCGACGAAGCCCAGGAAAGCTGCAGAAGATGCTCCAAGGGCCATGGCCCGTTTCAGGGCTGCATCGTCATGGCGGAGTCTGCTCGCATGGACGTGAAGGCGCGATATCCCTGCTGCGGCAACTGCCTGTACAACGGCAATTGCCTGCGCTGCACGCTGATGCCATGGGTTCAGCAGCGGGATGCGGGAGGGGGAGGTCTCTTGGAAGGCCTGACTGCGCAGGACGATGAGATGGACATCGATGATGTCGAACCGACAGTCACAAACCCGTCTCTCCCAGCCCACGCCCGAAGCTTGCGTGTAGCAACAAGACAGGACCTCAGCTCCCACTCCCTGTCCTCAACCACCTCCCGCTCCCGCGAGCTAGCCCCAGTTACATCCTCCGCCCTCATCTCCCAGGGCACCTTCCAAGCCCCCGACTCCCTCCTCGAGATGGAAGACTGGGAAGTTGCCCCAGGCCGCATTAAAGAGACAGCCACCACCACCTGCAACCCCGAAAGTAAGTCTCCCACCTCCCACCTCCCCCCCCCATCCCCACCAAAAACCCCCATCACTAACCCCCCCTTCCCCATCAGCAATTGCCTTCTCCAAACCCTACCTCACCCCCACCACCCCAACCCCCGGTCCCTCCATCCCCGTAGCCGAAGACGTTGGCTTCCGCGTGGACAGCATCCCCGCCGGCTCGCTCCTCCAGCTGGAGCCTGACGCGACACAAATGCGGTTGTGCTCCGTCGCGGCAGGGAAATTGAGGGTCAAGATTGGGGATGAGGCCGAGTTTGCGGTCGGCCCGCACGGCATGTTCAAGGTCAAGCCTGGGGTGGGGTGTGAGGTTAGGAATGGGTTGTATTTGGGCGCGGTGGTGCATACGGTTGTGTTGGGGGGGTATGGGTTGTGAGGGGTGTTGGAGGGGGTTAGGATGGGGAGGTAGGATGGGGGGGCGGAGGTGTGAGACGGGTGGGTGGTGGTGAGACGAGAGTGGTGGCGGAGGGATGGAGGAGAGTGCATTGATTTTCGAAGTATGCTTGAAATATTGCGGGGCGACGGACATAGCTATTCACAGGTGGATATTCATCCATTTAGTTAGTTTTAATTGACGTTGAGTTCATCGACCTGGCTTGCCTGACTGCAAGTAAACACCCCTGAATGTTGGCAGGGAGACGAGCTTGATCTCAAATACCCCGTTCATCCGTCGAATTCATCAGCATTCCGACCCAATCCAACGCAATCTCATTGAGATAGTTATCTGACAAAGTGAATTCCCTCCCGACAAATCTCCTCTCATGTCGTTGGAGCTCAGAGCCCAGGGGCAACAGTCCTCGATGGTGACGTCACCGGTGATCATGACCCTTTCCCTCAGCGGGCACCATGGCGTCACACACTGACTTCTCAACATTTACAAGACAACATTCACATCTCAATCCCTTTTCTCAACCTCCAATTGACATACAAGCAAATCTCCCAATTCATCTACAACTGAATATCTCATTCCACAAGACCAACACCAACCCCAAAACCATCCCCAAACCACCAAAATGAACCAATCCTCCCGCACCCACCCCCAAGACTCGCACACCGGCCCCCAATCCACAACCGGCAAGGCCTCGGCCACCCAGACGCCTGCCAACGCCCACCTGGGCAAGGACAAGCCGAGCCTGTTTGACGCGCAGGGCGCGGTCGGGAAACAGTTCACTCGTAAGTCCTTCCGGCCTTCACCCCAACCAACATATGAGGTTGGAGAGAGGAGGTGGGGGTGATGATGATGGCGGTGGTTACTGACAAGTCTTGTGTAATAGCTGAAGGAGCCATCGGCGGCGCGGCGCAGAAGGTGGGAGGTCCGCTTGATAAGGAGGGGATGATTGGGAAGCAGTTTACCGAGGAGGGGAGTATTGGGGGTACGGTGCAGGGGATGATGGGGGGGACGAGTAAGAAGAGTAATTAGAGGAGGGTGAAGCAGGTGTAAGAGTGGTGTAGGATTATTGTAGGAGTTAGGGTTGTGGGGTTGTAAATGGAATGATGTTAAGATGGATTGGAGTTGACTTCTCTCTGTGGTGATGTGTGTTTGGGAGGGACTCGTAGGCCTCTTTGTGTACTTTTCATTCTCAGGGTTTCGGGTTTTTGACAGTTCTCCTCTGAAGGCCTGGTCAAGTCGTTCGCATCAAAGCTACTAGAGACAAAGATTATCCTGGTTCTCCCCCCGTTTAAAAGCCCGAAAGATGGCCCCGCCCCTGAGTTCCAGTACTTTGTATTCTGCTGGATTTATCAAGACGCTGTCCTGAAAAAGGTTAAAGGCCAGGGATAGAATGCTCCCTCTCTCGTCTCGGTTGAGCTGCTGCCAATGCAGGTACCGCAGCCGCTGGTTGGGATCGTTGAGGCCGCGCCACCACCAGGCGTGGCATCCTGATGGCTTTCCAGAGATGGAGGCAAGTAGCGCGGTTAAAGTGCTTGCTCACAAGCGAAACGCTGCGGATATCGTCCAGTTTGTTGAGGAAACTGATGATGATGCTCCCATCCTCTACTGTGTAGGGCCACGCGGTCTAGACGCAGCGGGTGGCCGCAGCCGGAGAGTAGGCTGCGGACGCATGGGGGGTACTACTGGTTCTTCTCAGGCTTCATCTCAAATTCCTCGTCGGAGTCTCCGTCCACGGCAAAGGCGCCGATGAACAGGTTGCTGCTGTGCTTCTGCTGTGATGTTGCCCGCGGCGAGGGCAGCGGCGGCGAGGGTCCAAAATATGACCTGGCCGCCGAAGCGCCCGGTGCCAAAGAAAAGCCGCCTGCAGCTCGGTGTCGGCGCCGGAGAACTGCTCGAAGTACTGAATCATATGGTCTTGCCCGGTTGGCAAAGTGTTGCTGCCGGGGCATCATGATGCAATACGGGCAGAACAAGAACATCGAACTCCAGATGAAGAGACAAGGTCCGACGGGAGGAAGCTGAGTTGATTCTTGCGGCGGGGGAGGTAAGCCGGGTGTTCAGGCCTTCGAAGAATAGGTAGCGACGAGAGACTCCGGACAAAATCCCGGTGTGTGTCCCGATTCACGGCACGGCAACCCCACAACACGGCCCCACTTCGCCGACAACCATGGAACAGCTCAGATCATCAAGGCACAATCGCGGTGGCTTTCAGTGGCTCAACATTTCGGGTAAATGGTAGGGCGTAGAGCAAATACTGTATGGTCTCAGACGGATTAATTCCAAGCACAAAACCTGGCAGGCAGGGACGTTGAGTATCTTTTGTTCCGAGCCCTCTGGGTCCCGGCCTGTCTGCCCGAAGTCCAGCACTTGTGTCTCCAGAGGGAGCAGTCGCAATATCTCATCAAACTGCTAGAATCTGGGCAAATGGGCAGTCATCAGAGTAATATCACTACATTGGGAAGTCATCTTCTGAGTTGCTAAAATTTCTGGCGTGAGAACCACGAGACGAGCATCGCTGCATCACTGGTCACGTTCAACAGAGTCGGGAAATCTGTAACTGCCCGGCCATGTTTCAGGAGCTCTTCTCCAGGCAAAACTCTCCTAGAGAAGTATCATGTTGATGGAGACATAGACATCAACTCTGATTATTGTTTTGTGCTTTCCCCGCTGCCCTGATTCTCCCAATCGAAGAGTGCCGAGCGTGGAATTCAACGCCTCAAACGTCCACAATCAACGGTCCTCCGCCCATTTACACCACATCTCGCATTCTGAAAGTGTCAGTACAGTTAGCAATGCTTCATTACCACTAAAAATCAAGGGATCATCAACCCAGACGGAGCCGGGCGAGGAGGGTCGCTCGTTGGCACAGCAGGCGAAGTGGTGACGATTTCGTGGCCCTCCTTTCGAGCCTTCAAAACGGCTTTCTGCTCGCGACGAGCACGGCGGATACAATCAACCGCCCGGCGAGTGGCGTTTTTGGTCTTGTACTTGCCCATGTTGCTTTGGATGCAGGTGGGTTTGCGTGTTGGGGGAGTGGCTGTTTATGGTGAGATTGTAGGGTGGAAATCGTGAACTGGAAGAAGAAAAATGAGGGCAGTTGGATGAGGTGGACTGGAAGTCTTTAACAGTCAGTCGGTCGGTTAATTACTGCATTTCCATGCCTTCACTCCCCTTTCGCAGCCAGGCCAACGACTTACACAGGCCCTAACCCTGGTCTCTTCTGTACCGCTGAATGCAGATATTGGGAGAAAGTGGGGCCAAGCACCAACACGAACATGGAAAGTCGCGTGAGCTGCATTTGCAAGCAGGGGGATCAGCTGCTGACAGGCGGCCACCCCAGCTGCCAGCTGGCCCACAGCACACCACCCCGCTGAGCGGTATTTGCCACCTCACCACCATCCCTCATTACAACGATCACCATCTCCCCTTCATATCCGATTACCTCGAGTCCTCACTAAACACCAAGCCTCGCAATCGCGACCCGGGGTATTCACCCGCCAAGAACAACGCGCCTCACTTCACGCAAGTCGCGCCAGAACGCGTCGCCGCCCGCCATGTCGGACGAGGTGGTGAACCACGAAACCCATGAGACGCACGAGAACCACGACACCATCGTGCCCGATGCCGTCGCCACGCCCACCAAGGAGCGCCACTCGCTGACCCTCGACCAGCGCCGCGCCCTACGCCGCTGGGCCAGCTCGCAGCCCGTCCGCCCCAGCCACAAGGCCTGCATCGACTGGTTCCAGAGCCAGTACAGCCAGACCATCTCGCAGTCCACCGTCTCGCACTCGCTCTCGCCCAAGTACGCCCGCCTAGATGGCGACACCCAGCTGTCGGGTTCGCGCCTGCGCTTCGGCAACTGGCCCGACGTCGAGAAGCTCGTCCTGCTGTGGCACCAGCAGATGGTCAACAACGGCCGCCACCCCTCCAACGAGGAGCTCGCCGAAAAGGCCAAAAACATCTTCACCCAGCTGCCGCGCTACAAGGACGAGGCCCCGCCCGAGTTCTCTCCGGGCTGGATCCACCGCTTCAAGAAGCGTTACGGCCTGCTCATCCGCCGCCAACGCCGCCACGGCTCCGTCCAGAACCCTGCCGACGACATCCCCTACCTAATCGACGCCGTCCCGCGCTTCATGACCATCACCCCCGACGTCTCCCCGGCCGCCATCCGCGACACCGTCCAACGCGTCGTCGGCGTCGACGCCTCCCTGGCCATCTGCGCCCGCGTGCGCGACGAAATCGTCCGCCGCAACGAGAACCCCCACCAACACCCCCAACACCCCCAACACCCTCACCACCACCCCTCCCCGGGCGGCACCCCCACCTCCACCCTCCACCAACCTCCCCACGACCCCACCAGTACCGCCCCCGCCCCCGGCGGCGCCCCACCCCCCCTCTACGCAGATGAAGACCCCGAAGTCGTCCTCCAAAACGCCCTCCGCGCCCTGCAGCAAGAAGAAGCCGACGCCGAAGCGCAAGCCGCCCTCGAGCGCGAGGCGCGCGACCGTTCCGAGCGGGGGCTCCCGCCCCTGGGCGCCATTGCGGGGCAGGCGTACGCACAGCAGGCTGCTGCGGCAGCAGCAGCTGCCGCTGCCATGTCCACTGCCACGCCGCGCGGGAGCGTGGGTCCCCAGGTGCCGGGGACGCCTGGAGGGGGCGGGGCGGGGGGGAGGTTTATGGCGGCGGCGCATACGCCGGGGAGTGGTGGAGGGGTCAATGGGGAGGGTGGTGGTGGTGGTGGTGGGGGGGGGGGGGGAGGGGTTGGGCCGGATTTGATGCTGACGCCTATTTCGAGTGGTGGGCCGGTGTCGGTTACGGATCGGCCTGTGAGGTGTCCGTTTTGTTTGAATCAGAGGATGTTGAGGACGATTAAGGAGGCGGTGGAGCATATGTCGACGCATGTTATTGTGTGAGCGAGGGAAAAGAGTGGTGGAGGGAGAAGAAAAAGGTCTTGTGGCGATTTTTGTTAATTCCTTTTTATTCTCTGGGTCTATAACCCTAGGTACTCAGGCGGGCGCTTAGGAGAAGGGGAAAGAAGAGGTATATCTGGGAACCGAAACTGGAGGGGGCAGGTGTTGGCATGGAATTATTCACCGTGCGTTTTGATGTCTTTTCCTCTGCTGTTCGCCATTAGTGTGCGCTTGCAGTTAGCCTTGCGCAATATACCAAGATACCAACATTTAACTTACTCCCGGTGTCTGAAACTGATTTTAGGTTGCCATTGGCAAATATGTTGGTTCAAGACTGATGTCCTCGTCCAGATCATCGCTTTTGCTCGGATGGACCTCACTCCTTTCTTGCCATAATTATCCTAGACATTTGCAACACCAATTCCTCAAGCTTCAAAACATGTCACAACACACAAAAACCTGGGAACCAATTCTTTGCTCGAAACCTCTCATTCATCAACCAAGTTAAACTAACCCTCCCATCCAGACGACCCATCCACCACCCCAAGCACCCGTCCATCCATCCATCATCAAGCACCCAGATCATACCCAGCCCAGCCCTTCCAAAAGCGAGACCCTCATTCACCACTAAGCCAGGTAGGTAGGTAGGTTATCAGATGCCTTCTTTAAAAAGGCAAAGGAAACAGCCAGCAGCAATACCCCCCTCTTCCACCACCACTCAAAGCACATTTTGTTCCCATTGCCCATCCATATACGTCGTCATCCCATCGTCTACGGCCATCATTTAAGAGTCATCCTCCCCGCCCGTCCGTCCTATCAGATTCATTCCTCAACTTCCCCCGCCCTGATTGATCTCTCCCGTCTTGCCAGGGCCCTTGATTCCTCCTCGTCCAGCCCTGCTGTAGCTGATGCTCCAAACCCGACGTCTCGGTAAAGCACTTCTCAAAACGTAACATTTCCCCAGTCCCCCGGCCCTCACCACAACTGAACCCACGGGGACCCAAGCCACACACCCCATCAAACAAACTAGAACTTCAGCGAAGGGGGAAAAAAAGCTCGGTTGCCCGAATACCGCAGAAGAATAAAAAAAGGGGGGTAAAAAGGCAAGATAAAAAGCAAAAAGAAGACAAAGTCGGGTATACTTTGACGAAAAAAAGAGCCCACAGCAAACGACCCAAACAACAACTTCCAAACCCTCCCGCAAAAAGAATCCTATCACTCCCCATCCCCCCATAAAAAACCCCCAAAAACTAAGCCCCAAGCCCTTCCAAACCCAAAAACCCAAAGCCCATCCCACCCCTACCCCGTCCTCCCCCACCTGAAGTCTCACTCCACATAGACCAACAGTTTATCATTCCTCTCCAACGCCACATCCAAATCCGCATTGCTCATCAACGGCGGCTTATCCCCCGTCGCCTCATCCTTATAACTCAACTGCACCTCCTCGCCCGGCATGATCTTCAACCTGTCCGCAATCCTGTCATACAACATCTCAAACGAGATGTCATTCGACACCTTGATGGCAATCATATCCCCGTTGTAACTCAGCTTGACCTTCATCATCGCGCCAGCGGACTGGATCGCCGGGGAGAGGGATGATTGGGAGGGTTGCGAGAGAGAGGAGACCTGGCGGGCCATGGGTGGTTGTTGTTGTTGGTGTTGTTGGGAATGGGACAGGGAGGGTTGTTGTTGGTGGTGGGAGGTGGAGTTGAGGCCGGCGTAGCCGCTGCTGGGGAGGTGCTGGTGGGAGGACTGGCGGGAGGTGCCGTCGGCGGGGGAGCCCCCGGCGGAGGAGGGGCGGGAGCCGCCTGAGAGGCGGTACTCTTCCTCGAGCACGGCGGGGTCGATTTCGTAGTCGCCTTCCCTCGGGGCGAAGAACTGTTTGACGAGGTTGCAGCGGGCGATGTAAGGGGGTTGGGTGAGGAGGTTCTTTACGTAGGCGTCGAGGTTGTGTCGTCGGCCTTCGGTGATGGCGTCGGTTACGTAGTTGACGGGTCCGGGCATGTACGGGAGGGTGCGTTGTTTCTTGCCGGTGGTGCCGGCTTCGAGGGGAAATTCGGTGAGGAGGGCGATCTGGAAGTCGTAGAAGTCTTCGTAGTACCGCGCCAGCTCCCATGTACGACCATCTTCGAGCTCGGCTTCGATGACAAACCAGTACTTGTCCTCGGCGAAGCAGTACCTGGGAATCCTGGCGGAAATGGGAGCAAACAACTGCGGGCTTTGTGCGGCGGCTGGTGATGCTGCCGGTTGTTGCACTGCGTTCTGCTGCACGTTGTATGCGGTTTGCTGGGCCGGCTGCTTGTCTGTTAGACATCGAGACATCCAAGAACAGCGATCAAGGCAAAGACTTACCGTATTAGGGCCAGGACACTGACTAATCCGACCCCTCGGTGACTGAATGCTCATCCGCTCCATGCCTTGCTCCAGCGGTTGCGGCCCGGAACCTGTCTCAAACTTGCCAAGCGTGATGCTCGAGTTCTTGTAGTCGGCAGCCATCTTCTTCCACTCCTCCACCTTCGGGATACCTGCCCTCCGTACAGACTCCTGCGGGTTCGGGACGGCTGTGTTAGTTGCCATATCTCGAATCTCGACGAAGGACACGGGAATCAAGCCGGGGCCGCCGAGTCTTCCGATGGGCTTAGCCACGAACCACTCAGGATTTGACTGAGCGATAACAATAATGGCCTCGCCCGACTTGGCCTCCAGCTCGTCCCCTCTCTCGGCGTGGAAGTCGTAGATGACGACACCGTACACCATGGCGCCAGATTTGCCGGACTTTGAGTTCCGGTTGCTCGCAGCGGGTGTTGTCACATTTGTCGGAGCGTCGTGATAGCCGGAATCATGGTCGGGGTGTTTCGCGGAGCGTGCGCTGTCTGGTTGCGACTGGCCGCTGTCGCGCTCGTTGCGGCCAAGGGCCTGGAAGTAGCTCACGGGCACGAGGCCACGGGCATCGGGCAAGGCGGGGTTGCATGCCTCGTACCAATCTGGGTCGTTTTCGCGGCCGATAACGTGGAAAAAATCGCCTTTGGAGAAACTCAGCTCTTGCGAACTGCGCGCCTCGTAATCGAAGAGCGCCCGAATAACCTGGTCGCGCGCGGCATGTCAGCCACATTTGTGCTAAGAGCGGGGGGATCGCAACAGGCCCACAGAGCGGGGCTTGCCTGCTCAGGGCCTTGGAGGGGTGAGGCGATCACCAGAGATACGGACCTTTTTGGGCGGGACGATTGCGACGGCGGATTTCTGGGGAATGCTGATATGCTGCTTCTTATCGTCCCCTTTGAAGGATCTCCTCCCTATCCGTAAGGCCTTGAAAACACGCATGGCGGTTAGCAGGCGAACCAAGAGAGTATTTCGCAATCTGCCGTCTTCAAGAATCGATGCAAGCAGGGAAGATGACGGAGAAGGTGGGAAGGGGGGGAAGCGCGCAACGTTCGTGTCGCCCGGATGGTAGTGAGGGTGTCGCAAAAGTGCACCGAGGTTGGACAGCAGGCAGCTGGCACGGCGCTGTATTCCTGTCCCCCGGGATCCCAGAGGCTGAACCGGCGAGCGAATTGAAGGGGGCGATATTAGCTGGCGGGAGCACCAGCCGGCATGACGTACCTTCATGGTGTCAGGTGCGGGCCCTTAACGGGTAAAGTTCAGATGCAGACTCGAAATCGCAGCGCAAGACGCGAGAGGTGAGTGGTGGGCAGGTTGCTTCGGCCGACACTTTCTGCGTCACGCCAGGTTCGATGCCGGGCAGATGTGGGATCGGGTGGCTTTTTGGATCAGTGTAACGAATCGAACTGCGCGGTCGTGGGCTGCCGAGACGACGCGCGATGGCGGCAAGATTTTCCACCTCTTTTGTGCTTCTCGAGCAACTGTCTCCCAGGTTGGTAGGGAGTTGCGTCCCCGTGCTTCGGTGTGTTGCTTCGGGGCGTGATGGTTCGACGTTCTCGCAAGGGGGGCGGCGTTTGGCTCGCTGGAGGTGCTGGGGACGGGGGACGGGTGTTGGTGGTCTTTGCGCACAGCAATCCTTCCTTGCCGTTCTGTGCCTTTGTTGCGCACTCGTTCCGGGGGGATGTTGGGGCCGAAGTCGTGGAACAGGTGGCCTCCTCCCTTGTTCAGCCGCACTCTACTCGCTTCAATTCTGTGCGGATCGTATTTTCTGTCGTCGGCGCGGTGTCGGCCAGGAAATTCGAATGTCGCAGTCCGGCAGCGGGATTGCACAGCACAGGATGTCGAGTGGACGGCGGGGGGAGGCAACCGGGGGCAGGGGCAGCAGGTACTGTACCTCTTAAAGGGGGGCAGAGAATCGGGGGATGGGGATGGGGGGTAACGGAACTCTGGGACCGCAAGCCAGGACCAGGGTGAAGGCGCGAGGGAGTGTGGGCGCCGCTGGAAAATGTTCAGGTTGGCGGGCTGCCAGTGGGCGGGGCTCCGAGCACGGGCCGGATTGGCGGGGCCTGGGCGCTGGGACGAACAAGGGTCCCTGGGTCCTTCCCGAACCTGCCACAGGTTGCCAGTTGCCTGGCTGTGTGGCCGAGTCAACGTTGACTCGAGAAGCATCGAGCTCAGCAACAACGGGAGAGCTCAGCACCAGGCACTGACAGTGCTTCCGTCTTTCTAGTCTGATGGGGATTGGTAGGACAGGCCGTTGGCAGTCTTGAATCGTTGTTGATGTCCATCGTTTCCAGGTTGTTTCGGGAAGGTTGTGGAGCAAACGACTTGGCTCACGTGCTTCGGGCGATGTCGTCACAACCTGCGGACATTCCCTCGACATCAAGGTGGAAAGGGAGAATGGTCGGTCTAGTATTGCCCGATTGATTTCCCCGAGATATCTTCTTGTTGTCCCGACAGTTTGCGGGTGGGTGAGGGGTGGCATCGAGATCCTTTGCAGCAGTTCTCGGACTCCTGAAAAAATGGCGCAGGCCATGCATGGATGGCACTTTGGGCGACCGAGTCCAGGCGAGTCAACCAGCCCACCAATCCCTCACTCCTCCAGGTTCTGCTGGCCTGGAACTATAGCCAAGAGGTATTCTCTTGAACGCCATTGGAAATAGATTCGAGATCCCGTCAGTGGGCGCTTATCTGGGTGTTATTTCTTGATGACTGGCAGTCCCAGAAACGAGAATTGGACCGTCTGTGCCTTGTGCGGTCTTGTTCATGGTGGGGCTTATCGATAAGCCCTAAAGTGAGACCCTTGCAAAATCGGTGGGTCTTTCCAGCAGCGACAGCCTGCCATGTTCATCATTTTCATTCCTTTTCCTAACCTGCAGAGAAGAAATGAAGCGCATTCCAGTTTCTGTCATACCAAAGTCAGGAGACTGATACTCATTCTCCCGGAACAAACGCCGCGCCATGAAAGTGCAGACAGGCGAAGAAGCGACAGCGGCCCGATGTCCTAGCTTCCTGAATCCTGCTCTCGTTTCGAATCGCTTGCTCGGGTCCTCGTCCCGACCTTCAAGACAATGGCGCTGGAAGAGATTTCGTTTTCTCTGGGTGTCGTTTGCCCTGCGCTGCTCTTGTCCCGCTCTCTCCGTCGGGTTCCATGAGACACGCGGCCCCCTTGTTCCTGCAGGTACTGGTCCATCCGGGCCTGGCGATCGCCGTGTTCTCGAACACAGCATCTGCAGAAAGCAGGTCCTCGGAAAATGCTAACCTGGTCATCCCGAGAGTCTGTCACCAAGTGAATGTCTCGTCTTTGTTCAACCACACTCGAGACGTCTCCCCCCAATCATGTCGGCATGGCTGCTGGTCTGCTGCGCCATTGCCGCCAGCTACTCGCGCGCCTCACCTTCAGCTTTGATTTGCTGTCTTCCAAGGCTCACAGGCAAAACCAAGCATTCTACCCACCGCCGTCAGCCTGTCAGTTAAGTGTATCAAGACCCAACTTCCGAATCTGCAGTTCTTGTTTCCCGTCCACCGCTACATACAACATCAGTCAAGACCACCTTGATTCACCCCGCATTACAGCCCCGCTGCCCTGGTCCTGGGAATATCCTGGTTTCTTTTGGTAACTGAAGGCGGGGTTGTGGTTGGACAGCGCCTGACGAACCTGACTCTTGACAATTGGAACAGCCAACCCATTGCTGGCCAGCAAGACAACAAGAATTATAATCTCCCGATTCTTTGCCTTCGCTGTATCAGAGTCGCCCATGTGCTCCGTGACGGCCCAGTCTATTTCTCCTACATCCAGATTGCAACACAGTTGACCCAGCCGCCAACCCCCCGATGACGTCTCCCACTGTGTCAGCCCTCGAGCAGTTCCAAAGTCTCAACACCAAGCAAAATCCATGGCACACAAACCGGTCCACACCCCAAAACGCCGCAATGCCACCGAGTACAGCGGATACTCACTAACAAGCACAGCCTTGAAAACGGAATTTCTACATCCCACTCCAAATTCATGCATCACATCTCACTCTCCATCCTTACCCCCATCACACGCGACATCTCCTCCGCAACGCTCGGACCCAACCCATCCCGGGCCGGCAGACACCCACGCTTGTTGAAACATGAAACGTCCCTTTTCCCATTGTCCAAGGCCCAAACGGCAAGTTTGAAATAACACAGTCCCACCCCGCCTCCCAAGCGCTGCCCCTCACAAAAAGACCAACAACGCCGCCAAAACCTCAGGCCAAGCCCTCTCGGGAAGATTACTTCACTTCAGACCAACAAATATCCATGAGCAAGGTCAGAAGAACCATCCCTCCTGGAGGGGAGGGTAGTGAACATGGATGCCACGTGGGATGACAGTGTGGAGATGCTACCTGGACTCAATCAACCTTTTATCTTGTGTGAATGGATGGTGTGGCTCTCGACGGCTTGCTAACAGAAGCTTCTGGGAATGCAAAGAATGCGGGCAGAATCTTGAGCAACATAGTCATGGGTCAGCGCTTCCAAAATTCAGCCTCCCACTCTTCTGAAGGATGGGTTGCTGTAAGTTTGGAAACCAAGTCCCACGAGTACGCTGCCTTGAAAAAACCCAGGATAAATAAGCAAGGCATGGGGGAGCGATGGCTCACAGCATGCCTTGTTAGTTTCATGAGGAAGTGAAAAGCTGAAACCCATGGTATGAACTGGCGTTGGAGGTTTAGATATGGTTTATTGTTGACCTCCATGTACTAACGGCAGATCGGATTCAGTCCAGCTATCCGCCAACCTTCAATGGACCACACAGACCAGTTGAGGTTGCTCACAGCCGGTACCAACCTTGCCACGTTCCCATCACACTAAGAGAGAGAGCATCGACGCCCCATGGACGGTAATTACGCATGTTGTATTTTAAGTCCTCGAGCAAAAGCCCGATCTATCCCGAAAGCTAGCAAATACGGGCTAGATACAACCGCAACACCCCCCTCAAACGCCAAACTCCATCCCGTGAACCCTCTCTAAACTCTACTCAAGGGCACCGTCATACGGCTATTCCAGCCCAAATAATCCAAATGCTCCCTCCCCGCTATGGGTATCATGATGGTAACTTCAGTCCGTCCAAAGCAAAAGGGCAGAGAAGCGGACCCAAGTGGTCAACCCCGATTAGGGCTGGCTGGCTTGCATCTTCAACCTCGAGTATCCCGACGTTGCTGCAAAACGACTTGCCCATGGACCGCCAACCAGGCCGAAAGTGATCCCCAACCGACAGAAAACCGCGAGTTCGCCGTTAGTTAAGACTCGTCGATCGCCGTGGCTGCGTGCCAGGTGGACCCAATGCGGTAGCCAGATGTGAAGCAAAGGCCAACGTCGCATCTTTTGGGAGGAGTTGGCTGGTAGCAGCAGAACGCCGCCGAATGCTGTGATGTGCGACAAAAGAACTTTTGGGAATCGAAATCAATGTTGAGTGCGGTGCCGAGAAAGCTCGACGAGCGGTCAAGCTCCATCGTGCTGCCGATTATCAGGCCCGACATCAGGTTACCGCAAAGGTAAAGCAGTCGTCGGTGCAGCCGGGATCTACCAGCAGAAACGCGGGAAAATTACGGAGAAAAAAAGGAAGGAGAGGAAGAGAAACAGCGTCCCATGAGCAGGCGCCAGGTACGGATGAGGCGCGTCAAATCTGCCCCTTGATGTCGACGCGGGAAAAGGCCTTGGCCCGGTGGCTTTCGAAAATCTGGCCGGCTTTGGCAGTCAAAAACACGATGGTGCCGTTGCGGTCCTGGAGCAGGTCTTGGCCACCATTGTCGATAATGAACTGCGCAGCTTCGACGTCGGACTCGAAGTACAGCTCTTCCGTGACGAAACGGAGTGGCACGTCCTGCTTGTATCTGAAGATCAAATTAGGAGCTGAACGATCAGAATGAGTCAAGGGATAACTTACGCCCTGCAGATGTTGCACAGAGCAGATAAGCGCTCTCGGCCGACAAACATGTCCATGAGATATGCGCCCATGTTGGGGGTCTCGTTGTAGAGCTGGAAGAATCGATGGTAGTTGCCCAAGGCCAGGGCGGAACGCACGTCGAGGGCGTGCTTGATGGCCTTGTCCTTTTTCTCTGCTGCGGTTAGATCTGCCAGGGCGTTATTCAGCTCCGTGCGGTTCGCTGTGTGAATGAAGTACAAAATCCGGTACGCCTTGAACTCGTTGGGCTTGCCCTTCAACCCAAGCTTGTACAGTGCCTTCAGCTGCGTCTGGCACTGATTATACTCACCGAGATCCCCCTTCTCCAAGGCAATACGAGCATGGATTTCGTAAACCTCGACCGTGAAATCATCACGCACTCGCTGGACGGTGAGATCTTGCCGCATCGACTTGAACTGGTCGCAGATGTACGAGTACTTTTGCTCCTTCTTCCACTTCTTCTTGAGAAGCTCCAGGGTCTGGCGCAGGACGTGTGGAGGGCGGACTTGAGAAGGCTTTGGAGCCGCAGTCAAGCGGAGGTAGCGCTTCTCCAGGTCCTGGCACGTGCCGACAACGGGGCCTTCGGCGGGCGGCGGAGTGTCCTCACGGTAGGTCGTGTACTCGGCTTCGGCGCGCTTCTGGCGCTTGTCCATCCTGTTGAACTTACTGGTTTGCTTGTCGGGCGAAAATGTGACGCGATCCTCCAGGCGGCCGGTCCCATTCCGCCAGGGAGGTGTTGCGGCGTTGGAGCCGGGGGTTCCACTGTCCATCAGATCCCAGGACTTTCTCTTCTTGGTGGCCTTGGTGGTGTTGACGACTGGAGATGGTTGGGCCTGGGATTTCGAATGGATCGGAAGCAGCGCTTTCCGTTCCTCCCGGATCATCTCCTGAGGCAGCGGCATGGTGTCCCAGTCGAGCGAGTACATGACGTTGTTCTCGTTGGCCTGGGTGATGGTCTGCTTCAACTTGGCTTCCATATCGGCTCTCGAAACACTTGAATCTAGGTTGGCAGGAATGAAAGAGCGTTGGACATATCGGCGGACCGAGTCAGGCCAGTCGATCTTCTTCTTGGGCTGGTCTTGGGCGGCGGCGGTCGGGGAATTCACATTCGGCGAAGGATTAGCTGCGCTGGGCGAGGGGGTTTGGGTAGGGCCGTAAGTATGGGTGATGGGGTAGGAGGGTTGTGGGGCAATGTAGGACTGGCCGAACGACTGTCGAACTTGCACGGAGGTGTAGGCAGGGGCTGGAGAAGGTGTGGTCAGCATCTTTCCGGATTTTAGAGCGAAAGCGGCAGACTGAAAGGGGGAAACAATAAGTTGCAAAAGAGCGACTCACCGGCGAAAGAAGCTGTGTAGCCGTTTGACGGCTGAACGCCCGGGGGCGGGGGAACGGCTGGCCACGTCGGCATCATGCTGCTCGTGTTCATCGGTCGAAACTCGCAGTCGAGATGTTTGCTGTTCCACAAGGGAAATCAAATTTAGGAGATGGTCGACCGCTGTATTGGCCCGAAAATCGCTGAGGGAGAATTTGTTCGAGGAGAAATCCTTGACTATTGTGGTGAGGGCGGTGAAGTTCGGAAGGTGGAAAGAGGCCGACCGACAAAGAAGTGGCGGAGACCCAGAGATGTGGGAGTGACGAATGATCTGTGCGCAGATAATCACGCGGCCTTTTTGCATAAGTGAATTAAGCTGAGTATATGCATGGACCTTGTATCCATCATTCCCTCCCTCTGCGTTACTTGCACATCCGCTAAGACGGTATCGGCCCTTTACGTCAACCCCTCCATCGTGCATGACAGCTCCAAGATCCAGACCAAGCATGGTTCCTCTGTGGTGAACCCAAAAATCATTTTAACAGACTGATTCCTCGTGATACCGGGACAACTTGCCCCAAGCATGACGGATGTTTCTAAAGCATATCGACTTGACCACCGCTCTGCGGCCCGCGTACCTGCCCGATGAGGACCTGCTCTTTGTCCAAGACAATGTGGGCTTGTATGAGGGGTGAGTGCTTAATCATCCCGGAGTTCATGATGACCTCGCGGCCTGATCGCTGACAGGGTGCCATGTTCAGAAAGTTCAAACTCCCCAGCCATCAAAATGGTCAGATCTACCTGACATCGCACCGGGTCTGCTATGTGGACAAGGCCGAGCCGAGAAAGCAGTCGGTTGCCTTGGACCTCAAGGCCATCGAGCGCTATGAGTTCTATGTATGTCGCTGGCGTGAGATCCCTCACTCGATTTCAGACTAATGAATTGTATAGGGCGGATTCCTCAAATCATCCCCAAAGATCACTCTGATCCCAAAGGCAACCAAGCGCACCTCCCTCCAGCCTCGGTCATCTGGCCTCGCCAATGCCCCCGCTCGCAGCGGTACCTCTTCGCCCGCTCGGCAGTCGGAGGGCTCTCTTCGCGTAGCCCCAGTTGAACCAGCACCCGCGAGCACGGCGACATGGGTCTGCACCATCTGTAGCTTCTCCAACCCGGTGCCGTCCAACTTCGACCCCACGACTGCCAATGCGCACACACCACTAGCCCCATGTCTCGCTTGCGGTATTAAGCCTACGCTGGCACATGTGCTGAAGGCGACAATATCCAATGCGACCAGCAGGCAGCCCAGCAGCCCGGCTCTGCAGACCCCAATGCCCGTTCGGCCAAAGTCAATCGCGGGGCTTTCCTCTGCGGGACAAGGCAACTCTACGGGATTAGGCCCGGCTAGAAACGCATCACCCAAGAGCTCAGACCCGGATTCTTCGTTCCAATGCCCGCGCTGCACCTTCCTCAACCACCCGTCCCTGCTATCATGCGAAATGTGTGGCGGGCCCCTAATCTCGCATGACCTCCCTCCAGAACTCACCCAGCAGACACGCACCCAGACCGAATCACCCGGCCCAGTCCTCAACCCGCTCGGCGCTGCACCCTCAGGCTTCGACAGCCCAGAGAGCATCAAAATCTCCTTCCGTGGCGGCGGCGAAAAGATCTTCTACGAGCGCCTCAAAGGCTCCATCTCCCAGCGCAAATGGCTCCTCCACAACGCACCACCCATCCCCAAAGCCTCCCGCCCCGGCGACCCCTCCCCCAGCAACACCCCCAGCAACACCTCTACCTCTCCCCCCTCCCGCCCCAAAATGGCCGGCATCGCCGGCCTCGAACACCACAGCCAAGCCATGCGCAAGAACAACGAGCTCGTCATCGGCACCGCCTTCGAGGACCTCGAAGCCCTGATGGCCTCCGCCAAAGACATCATCGCCCTGGCCGAGACCTTCGCGCGACAAGTCAAAGGCGCCTCCGGCACCACCAGCGCCAGCGAGAACGCCCTCCTCGCCGACTCGTTCAGCCAGCTGGGGCTGATCGCCACCAAGGACATCGTCGGCAGCAGCAGCGGGTCCGGCGGGAGCGACTCGCTGTACCTGTCCGAGCTGGCGCGCACGCTGGCGGAGTTTTTGACGGATGATCGCAGGGGGTTGTTGAAGAAGGCCGGGGGGATTATCTCGCTTGTGGATCTGTGGGCGGCTTTCAACAGGGCGCGGGGAGGGGTGGAGCTGGTGAGTCCGGCGGATTTTGAGAAGGCGGCGAATCTGTGGGAGATGTTGGGGTTGCCGGTGAGGTTGAGGACGTTTAAATCGGGCGTGAAGGTTGTGCAGGGGAAGGATAGGACGGATGAGACGACGGTTAAGGCGCTGCTGGGGTGGTTGAGGGATTTGCATGAGTTTCCGCCCGAGAGGGAGGTATCGTGGGATTGGAGGCGGTTTGGGCGTGGGGTTACGGCGAGGGATGTGGCGGAGAGGTTTGGTTGGAGTATTGGTGTTGCGGAGGAGGAGTTGGAGATGGCGGAGGAGAGGGGCGTGGTGTGTCGCGAGGAGGGGATTGAGGGGTTAAAGTTCTGGGAGAACTTTATTGATACTGGGGAGGGCAAGGGGTTTAAGGACCCGGCGAGGCTGGAGCAGGAGAGGGTGTACAAGATGCTGAGGGTGAACGGGTTTGTGTAGCTGACCACCGCTCAGGCTGCTTGGAGGAGTGAGTGGGGGTAGGTGATTGCGTTGTTGCCATATACTGATTGAATTAGAGACGTTTAGATGTCCATCGGAACCCAGAGATGTCCAGAAGCCATTGTTTCTCCATATTGCCCGTCTATCTATCGTCTATCTTTACGGAATAGACAGTGGTCTAATATCTCGTGGTATCAATCAACGCAGCTTAACGGTCGAAAAGCTGACAAAAAAAGACCGGGAAACCCGCACACTGCTCCCCAAAACGCCCCCCAAACCACTAACCCAGCAAGCAAAACCCCACAGACACAAGAAACACACAACTCACTCTAACCTCTCCATCAACCCCCTCCTCACCTTAACATTCACCGTCCCCCCCACCCCAAAAGCAGGCACGATCCGCCCTATCCTCGCCAGGGTGCTAATCCCCCAATTCCGCCTCACCAACCTCCACCTCTCCCTCCAACCCCCCTCCACCCCCGGCCTATTATACAAATCCAGCCCCAACAAATGCACCGGCGTACTCAGCACCTGCACCGCGGCCGGCGCCGCAAACTGCGCCATCGTCTGTCCCGACACATACCTTTGCACCTCGCTCCCCAGCCGCTCCGACAGCACCGGTCCTAGTAAGGGTGGGACATTAAACGACGCGAAGATCGTCATACAATCCCGCGCCGCGAACAAAGCGTAGCTCGGGAGGGTTACGGGGCGGGGGGTTATGCCGGGGGGGCCGAACAGGCGCACGAAGACTTGGTCTTTGTAGATGCAGAGGCCGATGTTGGCGGTGGAGGAGGCGAGGAATTTGGAGGTGCCCGAGGTAACGGTGGTGGCGGGGCGGGAGTGGATGGTGGAGGTGAAGGTGTCGAGGGTGTTGGCGGTGAGGTAGGTGCCGCCGTAGAGGGTGAAGATGAGGGCGAAGGGTTTTGAGAGGAGGAGGGTGGAGGGCTTGAGGAGGAGTGTGCGCAGGGAGGATTGGAGGGAGGCGAGGAGGGGTTGGCGGCCGGAGGCGTTTTCCATTATGGAGCTGGGGAGAGGGGGGTTAATGTGTGGGGGGTGGGAGGGACGGAGGGGGGGAGGGGGCTTACCGGTCGATGATGGAGATTATGGGTGCGACTAGCACGGCGGCTGAGGCGGCGCTGACGAGGTCGGCGCCTAGTCGCCAGCCGAGGTTCTTGGTGTTCCATTGTGTGGAAGCGTTGGTGGCAGGCTTCGGGTCCATGGTTGCGGCCGGAGCCGAGATAGCCCGAAATGCCAACTGGGAGGGCTTAACGGCGTCTAAAGGCAGTTTGGGCGGTGCTTGAGAAGCTTCCAGCCCGTCTATCTCGTTGGCCTTCATCTTGAGCTGCCCTGACTCGCCCAGTGGCTCTGACTATGTTTGAAACGAGTGGACGGTCTGGGGTAAAGCCAGACGTATTTATGGACTCGGCGGGTATGACACACGGCTCCGCGGTGGAACAGCGCCAAGCTCAATGAAGGGAGCGGCCCGAGGATGGAGATAGAGACGTGGGATGGCCCGGGTAGGGGTAGTATCCAACTGCCGCCCCTAACGCGAGGAAAAGCACCGAGGGAGTGGGAGGAAGGTCACTGGCGTCGATTCTCGTGCATATATTGAGATCGAGACTCTCCAACATCATGAACTTCCCCTCTCCAACCACCAATCCCCACGAACGAGTTCTGTGCGACGACGTTGATGATAACGTGCAGTGCAGTGTGGCGTCGTGGGAAGCCGATGCCAGCCTTCGCCGCGATCGGAGATATTTGCGCCAAGATGTATGGACCCACTCGCTGCTTGGCAAGCACGTGAATGTGGCGGGGTTTTTTGGGGATTTTGGGGTTGCACATGTGGGGCTAGACAACGTGCAATGATGTGACATCACTGGAGACAACCACACACTGCCACACAATGCGTTGAAGTGTCGACAAAAGGATTTAAAGGAATGATCAACAACGGTGGGCTTACTGTCAGAGGCGCAGGAGCGCAGACCAAAAACGCTGTATTTAAGTTGAGTTAAGACACCTCCGGCGCAGCGCCACCAGTCCCTTCTTTTCTTCCTCATCTGATCTTCTTTCACCACGGCTCAATTGACTTAAACATCAAATTATCAAGCCCCGAGTCCCCAGACTGAGTTAGAATTTGATCAAACAAATTCCAACTATCTGGTGCCCGTACATCCATTTTCCTTCGTGTGCACTCTTAACAACATCTCTTCTCGTCCCAAGACTGTGTCTCACACTTGACATACCACCCTCACTCTCACCCTCACCATCCGGTCCATCCCCCCCCCCCAAAACAAAATGCCCCTCCAACCCGGCCAACCCCTCCCCTCCCCCCTCCCCCCCTTCAGCGGCTACACCCCCAACCTCCTGAAAACAACCTACCACCTCGGCGACTCCACCAACCACGCCCAACTCTGCGTCACCTTCCAGAGCCACCTCTTCTCCAAAAACAAACCCTCCACCATCATCCACAGCGGCCCCGACGCCTCCTTCCCCGCCTTGGCATATCTCACCAAGGAAGGCACCTTCTCCGACAACACCTACGTGCACATTCCCTGCACGGTTGGAGAGAGTGGGAGTGGCGGTGGTTTAGCCGGGGGGGAGACGGTGGTGCACTTCCGCAGCTATGTTGTGTCGGGAGGGGGGTGGAAGGATATCATCCATCGGTTCTCGATGGATCTTGGGGCGACGAAGCGGACGGAGGACTTTGAGTGGAAGATGGTGACGTTTGGAATGAAGGCCGAGGATGGGAGTTATGGGTTTGAGCTGAGGCATTTGAGGGATGGGGGGGCGCCCGAGGTCGTGGCTACGCTTGGGATGGGGAAGATGAGTTTGAGCAAGAAGTTTACGTTTAGGTTGGTGGGGGATGGAGCGAGGGGGGTGTTTGGACGGGAGTGGGAGATGGTGGCGCTGGCGACGGCCGTGAGGACCGAGAAGTTGGAGAATGATCGGCTTAGTGCGTCTGCGTCTTGAGAGGGGTGTGTGCGTGGTTTTGGGTTGGGAGGGGATTGGAAGAGGGTGGTTGATGTCGGGCTGGCTGTGTTGCTGGCTCAGAAGTCCTTGGATCTCAAGTTGATCAAGGTTTTAGGGATGCACAGAAGCAGGTAGGGTAGGATAGGATTGGTGGCATTGAGTGGGACTTTTGGGGAAACACACGGGGTTTAGAAGCTTGGGCAGGGTTTGTGTTGCATTATGTTGGGTTTTGATATCGCGAAGTTCGTTGTTTTGGGTTTCATTCTTTGGGAAGCAAGCCAGGGAACTTAGGGAAACAATGGTTTCAATATTCCACTTCACTTTTAATCTGACCCCAATTCGCAACGGGGACGCACGAAAACAGCAACGGCCCGCGAAAGATAAACGATCAACCTGGCAGGACAACAAAGGACAAATCCGCAAGTGGCAAGTGATACTTTAATCAGAGCATCACCATCGCCCTCGGTGGCTCCGCCGGCAGAGCTATCCCTTCAGATTCCCTCTGATACGGAGCCTTGCATATCGGACAGGTATTGTGGTGTTTCAGGAACCAGCTCGCAATACACTCAGCGTGGAAAAGGTGGTGACATGGCAACGTACGGACCAAGCTCTGATCCTGAAAGCCTTCGAGGCAGATGACACTATGCGAGTTGAAACAAAGTGATTAGGTATCAAAATACTGCCTGTGAACATGGAAAATATCAAGACAACTCAAAAGATCATGGGGAACTTACCATTCAACTGACTGTCCGCATTGGTCGGGCAGGATGTGGGCTGCAACAACATCAGCCCGCAACTGTTTGTAAGTCTGGGCCGGCTCGATGAAGTCTGGAGTTGTTGGGCGACGCGTCACTAGGATGATGCCATTTTGGCGGTCTCTTGTTGGCATCTCGGGATCCGCGGTGGCCCTGGCGAAATGGGCTGTTCTCAATCTCCGCAACCTGACTTGGTGACTTTGTCCAATCCGTGTAAGTGTGTCGGAACTAACACGAGCAATTAAATCAAATCAACAGGCAACCTACATGAACATGATGGAGAAGCAGATGACCAGTACCAACACGAAGGCGCCGAAAAAGATGAAGCCCATCCACTGCGGTGGCTTTGCATTAGCCGCGTTGCTGCCACGGCTATTGACGAAGGAAAGGGCGTCTGGTGGCTGAAGGGCGGCGGCGGGCATGTTGCTGGTAGGAACTATCACAGCGCTGAGTGGGAATCTTCAATTTGGCGTTTCAGTTGTCTGATTCCTTAGTGGCTAGCGCTTGAGATCCGGATGCATGGCCATGATGGCGTTTGACTGACGCCATTTGGCCCAGCGCATATTGTCCACAACTGCAGTCTGTCATCAAATACTGCTTCAAAAGCTGAAGACAAAGAAAAGCTCTATTGGTTCCTGTTTACTTGCCACCCCCGAGCTCCAAGACTTGCACAGCCTCGACCATTCCGTCAAAGGGACGTCAGGCCAAGACTTCGCCCCTTGCCCAAAGCACATTCAATCTCTCAACCACGCGACTGCAATACATGGTGACCCTGTTGTATACACTTGATATATTATGCTGTTGGATGAAGTAGAAGCCAGCAGACTTATTACTTCCCATTAAACAATGACGGTGCCACACAAGTTGCGTTCTGAACCACAATGGACGAAAAACCCCCCGATAAATATCCGCTACCCACAAATACTCCTCATGTAAATATTGACACCGGTGTGGCTGGTTGCAGGCCTGGTAGGAGCTCTCTTCTCTTGAAATCAAAAATCCGTATTTCCAGTTGACTTTCACTAACTTTATCTCATACCCAGCCCCTGATTTACCTTCAACGCCGTCTCACCAAGAACATGCGCCGTCGAACATACAGACAAACCTTGGGCAAGACGGCCCCTTCAACATCGAGAACAATCCTTTCGACCTCAGCCCGGAACAGCTCTCGAAGCTGATAGAACCAAAATCCGTCGCGGCCCTCCAAGCACTCGGCGGCTTACCGGGGCTAGAACGCGGCCTCAGAACCGACGTCCACGCAGGCCTAAGTATCGACGAAACCATCTTAACTCCAGAAGAAAGCCCAAATGCCTCCAACACCACCCCAAAACCCAACCACCCCAACCCCTCCCACGAGTCCCACCCCCACCCCCTCCCCCTCCCCCTCCCCCTCCCCCACAAACACCCCAACCCCACGCCCTTCCTCACTCGGCGCCGCATCTTCGGCACCAACCTCCTCCCGGACCGCGAATCCAAATCCTTCCTCGCGCTCGCCTGGATCGCGCTGCACGACCGTGTGCTCATCCTCCTCAGCTTCGCAGCCGCCATCTCGCTCGCACTGGGCCTCTACCAGACCTTCTCCGGCGGGCATTCTGAGAAGGAGGGCCAGAGAGGGGCAAAGGTTGAGTGGATTGAGGGTGTGGCGATTATTGTGGCGATACTTGTGGTGGTGTTGGTTGGGGCGTTGAATGACTGGCAGAAGGAGAGGCAGTTTCGGAGGTTGAATCAGAAGAAGGAGGATCGGTTCGTGACGATTGTGAGGTCCGGGAGGGAGGGGAGGGTGTCGGTGCGTGATGTGCTGGTGGGGGATGTTATGGTGTTGGAGCAGGGGGATGTGGTTCCGGTGGATGGGGTGTTGATTGAGGGGTATAATGTTAGTTGTGATGAGTCGTCGTCGACGGGGGAGTCGGATGTTGTGAAAAAGATGCCTGCTGGGGAGGTTGAGCGGGCTCTGCGGGAGGGGGGTGTTGACTCGGGGAAGCTGGATCCCTTCTTGCTCTCTGGGGCTAGGGTGTTAGATGGCGTAGGGAGGTTTCTGGTGACGGCGGTTGGGCCGCATTCTAGCTTTGGACGAACCATGATGGCGCTCCGCAACGACCCGGGTATGACGCCCTTGCAGGCGAGGCTCAACGTGCTTGCTGGTAAGAAGCCAGCTCCAACATTCCCTTCAGTGTATAATGCTAACAAGACTCAGGGTATATTGCCAAACTCGGGAGCGCGGCAGGGCTGCTCCTTTTCACCGTGCTCTTCCTCGAGTTCCTTGCCCGGCTTTCGGGAAACCCAGCCAGCGGCGAGGAAAAGGGGCAGAACTTTCTCCGCATCCTCATCACGGCCATCACCATCATTGTGGTCGCCGTGCCAGAGGGTCTGCCGTTGGCCGTGACGCTCTCCCTCGCGTTCGCCACCAAGAAGATGACCAGAGAGAACAACCTCGTGCGGCATCTGCAGTCCTGCGAGACCATGGGCAACGCGACCGTCATCTGTTCCGACAAGACTGGAACGCTTACACAGAATGTCATGACTGTTGTTGCGGGGAGTCTGGGCACGCGAGGTGTCACTTTTGGTGATGGAAACTTTCCCCCTTCGGACGGTAATAATGCATCACCGCTCTCAACCGCTGAGCTTGCATCCACCGTCCACCCCGAGATCCGCGAGCTCGTAAAGGAATCCATCGCAATCAACACAACCGCCTTTGAAGGCCAAGAAAACGGTCAGCCTGTTTTTATCGGCACCAAAACCGAAACCGCGCTTCTCGACTGGGCAAAACAGAGCTTAACCCTTGGCCCCCTCGCCACCGAGCGCGCCAACCACCCTGTCGTCCAAGTCTTCCCCTTCAACTCGCGCCGCAAATGTATGGGCTCCGTCATCCGCCTCCCCAACACTAACAAATACCGCCTTCTCGTCAAGGGCGCCCCAGAAGTCATCCTCAACCACTGCACCAACGCCCTCACCGATCCCATCCAGCCCCTCTCTCCCACCCCCCTCCAAGAAACAACCAAAACCACCATCTCGACCACCGTAACCAAGTACGCCACCCTCTCCCTCCGCACCCTCGCCCTCGCCTACCTTGACCTCGACACCTGGCCCCCACCACCACCACAATCATCCCCACCCTCGGAAAAAAACCCACCACCATCATCTTCCCATTCCTTCTCCCCCTCCTCCCCCTCCTCCCCCTCTATCAACCCCCCAGAGCCGCCCCCCTTCCTCCACTCCCTAACCTACCTAGCCACCCTCGCAATCCAAGACCCAGTCCGCCCCGGAGTCCCCGCCGCAGTACACGCCTGCCACCGCGCGTCTGTGGCCGTGAAGATGGTCACGGGCGACAAGGTCGAGACAGCAAGAGCCATCGCGCGCGAGTGCGGGATCCTCACTTCCGACTCCGAGCACGACAACAGCAGCAGCGTATCAATAATGGATGGCGCGGAGTTCCGGCGTCTGGATGACGCGCAACGCCGTGGGGTTGTTAAGGGGTTGAAGGTTCTGGCGAGGTCGAGTCCAGATGATAAGAGGGTGTTGGTGGAGGTGTTGAAGGGGCTTGGGGAGGTTGTGGCCGTGACAGGGGACGGGACGAATGATGCCCCCGCGCTGAAGGCGGCGGATGTTGGGTTTTCGATGGGGGTGATGGGGACCGAGGTGGCGAAGGAGGCGTCGGATATTATTCTGATGGACGACAATTTTTCGTCGATAGTGCATGCGCTTGCTTGGGGCAGAGCGATCAACGATGCGGTGAAGAAGTTTTTGCAGTTTCAGATTACGGTCAACATTACGGCGGTGGTGTTGACGTTTGTGTCGGCGGTGGCGAGTGCCGAGGAGAGGTCCGTGTTGAATGCGATTCAGTTGCTGTGGGTGAATCTGATTATGGACACGTTCGCGGCGCTGGCGTTGGCGACGGATCCGCCGAATGGGAGTTTGTTGGACCGGGTCCCGGAGCCGAGGAGGGCGCCGCTTATTACGCTGACCATGTGGAAGATGATCATGGGGCAGGCGGTGTATCAGCTGGTGGTGTGTTTGACGTTGCATTTTGGGGGACCATCTTTCCTGCGGTATCCGGAACCGCAGTTACGGACGCTGGTGTTCAATACGTTTGTGTTTATGCAGATCTTCAAGCTTGTTAACAGCCGGCGCATCGACAACAAGCTCAACATCTTCGAGGGGCTGCACCGGAACCACCTGTTCATGCTGATGATGAGCATCATGGTGGCCGGACAGGTCCTCATTGTCTTCGTCGGCGGGGCGGCGTTCGTGGTGCTGCGGTTGACCGGCGTGCAGTGGGCCATCTCGCTCGTGCTTGGCTTCATGTCGATTCCGGTCGGTATCCTCATCCGCATGGTTCCGGACGGCTGGGTGAGGGCTTGTGTGCGGCGGCTGCCGAGGTGGCCGCGCTGGGGGCGGAAACGTGCCCAGGAGTCGGATGAGGAGGCGGGTCACGGTACTGGAGATGGGGCTGCCGCCTCAGCGACTGGTCGGGATCTCGGCAGTGCCATGTTCGCGGTGAGGGATGACCTTGCATTTCTTAAGCGGGTGCGTGGAGGCCGGATCGCGGCACTGAGCGAGGCTCTTGCAATTAAGCCAAGTCGGGGTGATGGTGACACCGGCCGACCAAGGCGCACCAAGTCAACGATGTGGTCAGCTTTCAGCATGCCAGGTCTGTTGGCTGCGAGCATCGGAGCCATGTCACCCGTCTCTGAGCGGCATGTAACCAGGAGGACTCGCAGTGCAGGGCCAAGTGGTGATAAAAGTGAAAACTAGAGAGAACTGACATGATTGCTCGGAGACAAAAACCATGTCAGGGTTGGGGTCGATGTTTGTCCACTCAGGGGCAGGGTCAACCTCACTTCAGAGACCCGACGGTCGTCCTTTCAAGCAACACAATCGCTAGTTATTGACTGATACCCTAAAGATTACTTGCTCCCAAGGTGTTAAAAATAGAGCCCCTTGGTCAAACACGATCGACGCTGACAGCCTCCAGCCAACAACATCCCCGTACGCGTTTCCCACCTCGCATCGCTCGAGAGACAAGCTGCAATCTTGCCTGTGTAGCGTTCCGCTGGCCCGCAAAGACTACTCGTCGTTCGACATCGTACCAACCCAACTGCTCCTCTGCCGGTGTTCCCGGTGATCCTGAGAGGTCGAGTACGGCAACGGAACTCTCCACACCCGCTCTGCCGCACAGAAGAAGAGTTCGTTCATTCCAAAACAGAGCGAGAGGACGGGCCCTGGATAGGAGTTAGAAAGAGACGAAAGGCCCTCTCGTGGTCCGGAGGAGACATACAGGGCGTTCGGATGACACCAAGGATCGAACCTGCCGGGCTCCAGATCTCGACGCCATCCCCGCAGGCTGCAAAGACATTACCTTGTTTGTCGCAAACGATCCCCCAACATCTGGGACTGAGTGGTTGAGCAAAGACCCGTTTGACGGAAAGGAAGGGCGCGCCATCTCGCTGGATCACATCAAATGCGTAGATGATTGCAGAGGCGCGGCAACTGGGAGTGATTGTTAGCATTGGCCGGGCTGAGCTCGAAGGGACAAAATATGGACTCACTCTTCTTTCTCCGATGTATTCAAGTGGACCACGTCTGAAACGTACAATGTCTTCTCCTCCGGGCCGAACGCCAGCCCCATGGGGGAAACCAAATCCGCTGCCATCATGCGAACATTGCCGGAGAAGCTTCGTCGGTACACTCCGCTGGGAAGGATGGGTTTTATTTTGGAGCTACCTCCAAAGGCGACAGTTCCGGAGTCGAGAAACCACATCGAGCTGTCGTTGGCAAACGCAACATCGTACACCGAGTTGAACCCACGGCCAAAGTAGTTCGTTGCCAGCGGCTGTCCGATCGCTGGTGGAACGCCGTAAAGGCCGCCCAAACTTCCTGGGGCAAGTTCGGAGCAGAAGACACCAGCATCGCTCTTGGGAGCCCCCTTCGTGGGGTAGGGAATTAGAAGTGGCGGCTCGTGCTCTACAAAATCGCAGTCCGTGACATGACCACAAGCGTGACGGGCGAAGCCGATGGCGAGCATGACAACTTTTGATGGCTCGGACCCGGAGCGCCGCAGAGTGGTGAGGTATAACCCGTCGGTCTTGGGTTGATAGAAACAGGCTCTGAGCTCGTATGTGATTGGTGCGGGTAGGTTACGGGGGTCGAAAAGCGTGGAGAATCGAGGTGTTGGGCCGATGATGGACGACAGGCCCGGTGCATACTGGGCGATGGAGAGCTACTCCGCGCTCTTCGCACCCAGAGGCTTTGGAGGACCACTGCTTCACAAACTCGAGTCAAAGATCCGCGCTCTCTATGGCGTAGAAAACACAGCTGGAAGGACTGCTTACCTGAGAAGGTTGTCGATGGCTGCTGCTCGGGGATCTAAAACCTGTAAAAGATTAGATTCAGGAGACTTGTTCCTCTCCCAGCGTTTCCCGTCCCACGGAAAACACGGCCCACGACAAAGCGAGCAGACTGCAGATTGTGTCACCTCAACTGGGCATTGGTGTAGAGGCACCTGTTGCCAATGCCGGCCTGATGGCGTCGCCAGTTTGCCCGGTGATGTTACAGTCCAGACCATGTTCAAGAGCGCCGCAGTACAAACACTCAAGCTAGATGCGCCACCAAAGCGAGGTGTAGACGAGAGAAGACTGGGAGGAGCGTAGGACCTGTTGAATGACTGGATGACGAGGAGACCAGGGAATTGAAGATGTTGACTGGAGTAAAGCCTGGGATTTAGCTGGAGGATCAGTTGGTGTTTCCGCTTGCCAGGTAGGCGAAGCCGCCTGTTTCTTGCAGGTGCCTGGCATCTTGGGTTCAAAAATGGAAGGGACATTATACATACAGGTCAGTGCAGAAAATGCTGGCTGCGGAAGGTGCGCTTGCGAGATCCTGGCCAAGCGCGCGGGAAACCTTCGAAATTTCTTTCTCGCTCCTTCCCATGGGACTCCAAGGGCCAGGTCACTTTGATGGGACAAAGTCGACTCCAGGTCTTTAGCACGAAACCTGAAGGCTGCAAGTGTCGCATCGTCTTGTTTAAAAAGCCCATTCAAGCCCAGAATTCTATCTCTCAAAGGCCTTGTTCTTCCATCAGCGCAGTCACAAGGAGAAGGTTCAGACGGAGATGTCGGGGGCATTAGATTGGCAAGCCAGAGGACGCAGCAGAAACGGAACAAATAGAGCGGCTTTTCAAGAATGGTATGCCCTCGGTAGGTGCAGCTACAACATTGCCTTGGTTCGCGGGACGACCACTCAGGCGCACTCGGTTCGGCAATCCCCACCAGCACGATGGAGCGGCAGTCAGCATGGTGGTAATCCGAGTTCTCGGTTGTGTTTATTCCTCAAGCCAATATCATATCCCAGTCTGACGACCGCCAAAACTCCCACACGCCTGCTCCCATTGTGATGTGCTTGCAAAAGCCCCCCCAACGCCATCAACATCCTTCCCCTATACGCCTCCAACCTATCCTCAAGCAAACGCAGCCCTCAACCCAGCACAAACTCCCTTCTAAACCATACCCACCCTCCCATCACCACTTCCTCACATCCCCCTTCCTCGCAGGGCACTCCCACATCGACCTTGTCCACTGGCGCCACGACCCAATGTTCTGTGTCCCGCAACCCATTAGCAAACTCATCCTCACGCATCTTCGTAAACCACAGCCTCAAAGAACCCACTAACCTGATCAAAATACTGCCCCCCATGCGGCACCTGCCCCAACACGTATTTCATCGCCGCATTCAGCTCATCAATCCGGGTCCTCGCCGAATCCAGCTGCTGCAGCGCGCGGCCCAGCTGCTTCTCGCACTTCTCCATCCCCACCACCTTCTTCTCCAGCAGGTGGAGCTTGGTCTTGAGGCGGTGGCGCGCAAAGTTCAGTCCGCAAACACAAAAAAAACCATCATACCCCAAAATCCCGATCTCATTTCACGCACCTTTCTCTCCCGCCCTTTTTTTTTCCCAGCAAAATCACAATGCCGCGCAACCGCAGCATGAAGCACAAAAAGCAGCGCCGCGGGCGCAGACCCGCCAAGGCCCCGGCCGCCAAGCCGGGCAAGACCCCTGCCGCCGCTCCCGTCGCCACCCCCGCCCTTGCCGCCAAGCCGGCAGTCGACGACTCCACCACCCCCGCGCCGCCGCGCCCCGCCGCCGCCGCCCAAAAGATGAAGATGGTGCGCCGCGCGTCCTGAAGTTCTTGCCTGCTGGTGGTCGGGTGGGTCCCGGGTGCTGAGGTTCGGGAAAAGTGGGTCTGCAACGCGAGCAAGTCCCGATATTCCCTATTCACGGTCGACGACAATAGCAAAAAATAAGGCGACAATAGAAGCGACCGTTCTGAATAGAAAAAAGCGAGACTTTTTGCAATGTTGAAACTTTGCAGGTGTGCACAGACCAACTTCCCCCAAGTATAAAATCACCCTCCACCACCAGCCTTCCTCTCATATTCTCTTCCCAGCACGCAACATCACTCCCGCTCGTAACAATTCGTTGCGACTGTTCCCTCGAGTTTTCCTCCTCTTTTTTTTTTTTTTTTTTCCCTTCCTCACGACCTCTACCATTGCCATGGGCACCTCGCAGTCGGTAAGTCACTCCCGCATCCGCATCGCTTTGCCAGCCTTGGTGTCAGATTCCCGCATGAGCAAACAACCGCCTGGGATGTAATCATTTACACCGCTCTTGGACGACTGAGTCGATCTCCGCTCTGCCTAGACATCATTGCCGGGTCGGAAGCGCGTCGATCGTCATCACGTCCCCTCGAGTCGTCCATGGCTCGCGCCAGCGTGTCCCCGGGGCCCACCCCGGCGCGCGTTGTAGTGCGTTTTCCCAGGCGGTGCCAATTCCCTCGCATTCTCAATAAAGCGTCGTGCAGGAAATGGCCGGGCGGCCGCCGACCACAGGGGGTTATTCTGTTCTTGTCAAGCAGAGGCGGCATTTCAACATCCCCATTGCCCAAACTCCCAGGGCCTGGTGGGATTAGGATTAGCGTTGCACGATTGGGTCGTGGGGGCCGGAAGCTACCCCTTCCCGGAGGGAATGGCGCTGGATATGACACTTTTCGCGTGGCAGCTTGATGAGACTTACCAGTTGGTTCGCCTGCTGACGGGTGCAGATGACAGGATCCGACGCGGCTTTTCACGGTCTCGCTCTTCGTCCTCAGGTAAGTTTCGTCCTTTCCCTTCTCAACACTTTCCCTTCTCATCCCCTCCCTCCATCTATTGTTTTCTTTTTGTTCATCCCACACACAAACCTCTTCCGTCCCGCATTGTGCTCACCATCCATCACGCAGGACCCCTCCGTCGCGTCGCCCGCTCGCTCGGTGTCTCCCCCGCCTTCCTCGCCAATCCCATGGGGAACGGCGCCCCCGTCCCTGTGAAGGATGCGGTGGAAACCCTGAGCCAGAAAGTCAAGAAGGCGCAGGGCCTCACCGTCGCCGCCGCCGTCGCCGACAACGCGGCGGAAATGAAGTACCTCACCGCGGCGTCGCTGATGCGGCTGGACAACGACATGTACATCGTCTACGCCAACACCGTCATCGAGCAGGAGAACGCCAAGGACTTGGAGGGTTGGATGCGCTAGGTGCGCACCGACGCCAAGAAGGCAACTGGCGCGGTGCAAATTCGCCTGGACGCCCTGCTGGAGATCATGACGCCGCACTTCACTGAAGAGCAGAAGGCCAAGGTATGAGTTGCTTCTACCGTTCGGTTTTGCTGTGATTGCGTGCTGACTTGCTTCTCTTAATAGCTTGCAGAGGCCGAGGCCAAGGTCCGTGCTATGAGGGCTGAGATGGACGAGAAGTACTTGCGCACGGTCGATGGCAAGAAGCCGGATGGCGATCATTTTGAGTGATGGGAATTGACGGAGAATGGCGTTGATGGGGGATCTTTGGCGTTTGCGTCCTATTGAAGGTACCCAAGGGCGTCAGTAACTTTGTTGAGCTGGTGGAATAAATTGTTTCCTCCCCCATTCTGCCTTGGTGATCGTTGAGTTCAGCGTGACTAGATCCAATGCCTGCCCATGAGCCTCACCCCATGAGATGAAGACCAAAACATATTTGAACGGGAAAAGGGTTCGCAATTTGGATATGGTGTCCAAGCTCCAGGCAATGATGCTCCCATTGAACGCCCGCTATACTTGTACAAGGGGTGGGATGCCCTCGCGGCGACCTCGTCCGATGTCCACCACTCTAGTGCTTAGCCTCGCCCTCCTTCTTCTCCGCCGAATCCGCCTGCTCAATGAACTTCCTGTGCATTGTGTCAGAAAATCGTGTCCTTCGAAGCTGAGACGCGAAAGTGGGTGAGTGTACTTGATGAAGTCGGCCTCGTCGGGGCTGGAGGCGTTGATCGGGGGAGCGGCCGGGGTCTTCGCGCTGCCGCCGGTCATGGCATAGATACCGCCGAACATTGTGCCGAGGACACCCATCGCCAGCTGCAGCGTCGTCGGATGTTAGCCCAATGTTCTGTCTGGGTAGGTGGATCATGTATCGGATCGATCGCGCATCGGGGGTTCTCGGGAGAAAGGGAAACCGGGCGAGGAGTCTTGTGTCGGCTTTCAATTGGGATGACTGACGTATTGGGAGGCAACCTGCGTGCCGAAGATGTTGTACTTCTGGACCATGGTGACGACGGTGAGGCAGGGGGACCGAGGTGGACGATGTGGTGCTGTTTGGGAGTCTGGGGTCTGGCGGGCAAAAGCTGAAAAGTGTCGCAGGACGTCAAGCTCCGTTCCTGAAGTCCCGAAATTTTGCCAGGGTGCAATGGGATGAGCTGAGCACAGACCGCCTTTGCCTTAGCTAAGCAGGCGGGGAGGAGGATGCGGCCCAGATGCCAAGCGCGTTTCAACCGATGGGGATCTCTTATCGCCAAGTGGTGGAGAAGCGGGTGTCGAACTACGTCACCAAAGAACCGCGGAGACGAGGGAGATCGGGTCCATTTGGAGGTTGCCGCGACTCAGCCGCCTGCGAGCGCGAAATAAATAGATCAGGCAGCGAATCAAGCAATTTTGACGTTTCTTCACCCAAAGCAGCCGTCTCTCACATTGAGCTCCTCTCCCGAATCTGTCCCGATCATACCCGACTGGGAGCTGACACGCGGGGCAACACCAATTCGCGTGGACCATTAACACCTTCACCCAACAACCCCAACTTCACCTCCAGCTTTCAGACACAATCGCAACATGTGGCCATTCGGCAGCAGCCCAGACAAGCCGACGTCGCCGGCAGCTCCCCAGAATGACGCCTCCAAGGCCCCTCTGCCGCCGCCCACGACCGCGCCCACCGAGGTGAAGAAGGCAGGCACCAGCCCCGACGCCAACAACCTCCCCCCTGCCCAGAAGCTCCCACCCAAGCTCCAACAAATTGTCGAAAAGACCGACAAAGAAGCCAACTTCTACGACGAGCTCGTCGAGGGCTAGTACGTGCCCGCCCTCGACCCCTTCCCCCCCACCCACCTATCTTCCTCCCCTAACCCACCCTCCCCCTCAACAGCGCCCCCCCCTCCACAGAATCCAACGTCCGCTACGCCGCCTACGCCTCCCGCTTCCGCACGATCCTCCTCTCGGCCCACCGCTACGTCGCCTACACCTCGGATATCGGCGAGTCGTTCCGCCCCGTCGCCCACCCCTGGCTGGTCCGCGGCGCCTACGGCGTCTCGTGGGTCTACATCCTCGGCGACGTCGGCTACGAGGGGTACAAGTCCTACTGGCACAACCAGCGCGTGCTGAACCCGCACATCGAGCTCACGACGCGGCAGCAGCAGATCCTGGGGATCACTGATGCCGAGATGGGGGGCGTGAAGAAGGAGCCGGCGACGCCGGGGAAGATCACGCCCCTGGAGGACTACAGGACAGTGATGCTACAGAGGGGGATTTTTCAGAGTTTGGCGAGTATGGGGTTGCCGGCGTTTACTATTCATAGTATTGTGAAGTATAGCGGGCGGGCGATGAAGGATGTGAAGAATGTGAAGGTGCGGACTTGGGGGCCGATTGGGTTGGGGTTGAGTGTGGTGCCGTTCTTGCCGGCGATCTTTGACAAGCCGGTTGAGAACGCAGTGGAGTGGATGTTCCATAAGGGGTTCGAGGTGGTTGGTGGGCATGAGGCGGTGGGCAATGCGCCGCTGATTGGGAGGGAGAAGCAGTTGAGTGAGAGGCCGAAGGAGAAGAAGGAGTAGGGGAGAGGTGGGGGTTGGAGTTGGGGGCATTTTGTGACTGTGTACTGTATACACTGGTTTGATCATCGCCATTCTTAACAGGGAATTGGAATCATTGCTCCAAACACATGTGTTACGATGGAGACAGAGATGGTGGCCGGCCATATCAAATGAAAATAAAAAACGTCAAGCAATTGCTATGCTGCTGCTCGCAAGCATCCCAACCGGCATCTATCCTGAACGCCGGCCTGCCATCCCAAACGCTATGCTTGAAATAAAGACAAAACATCCTCCTCCGCCTAACTCACGGCGTGATCAGATCCTGCGCCGGCCCAATACCCCTCAACAATACAACCGTATTCCCACTCTGCAGCGCCGTCCCCAACTTCTCATTGAACTCCAGCACCCTCCCCCCTTCGACATGAAACACCCTTAACTTATCCTCCTCCGCACTCGACTGGTTATTGACATTCTGCACCTGCAAACTCCTAGCCGCAGCATCCAACATCCTCCCCACGACCCAATCCCCGTTATAAAAAAACTCCCCCTTCGGAATCTTCGCTTTCGCCGTCGCCGCCTCCGCCTCCACATACAAATACACCCTCTTCTCGGGCGCAATCTTCGCATCCCCCTTGGCCGTCTTCTTCAGACTATTCACCGCGATCATCTGCGCCACCTTGGGCTTCTGCGCCGGCGTCGCCAGACTCTGCTTCGCCTGCTGCTTCTTCGCCGCGCCCCACAGCCGAAACCGCTCCAGGGCGCTCTTCGCCCCGTCCGCCACCGCCGCCGCCTGCGCCGCGCTCGCCGCCCGCGCGCCAACAGGTATCTTGTTCTTGCAGTCGTGATCCTCTCGCAGCCGATGCTTCAGGCAGTAGTCCCGGTTGCACCCTGCGCAATGCACCCCGGGGACCAGACTCGTCCCGACGGTCGTCTTGCACCCGACGTCGGCGCACGGCTTTGGTTGTGTGAGCATGTCGCGCATGCGGCGGCCTTCACCGGCGGAGGGGGTGGCGAGCTCAGCGGCTCGCTTGCGCGCCGCCCATGCCCCTGGGTTGGTGCAGGCGTGGGAGTCCTCCGTGCGGTGGTCCAGGCAGAAGGTCTTGGCGCAGGATTGGCAGTGGAAGGGCAGGAAGTCGAGTTGGTTGCAGTAGGTGTATTGACAATGGGCGCCGATGAGGGAGGTGTCGGTGCCGCGGCTGTCGGTGGTGGTGGACATTTTGATGTAGGATGTTTCGGAGTTGTTGTTGTTGTTTGGGGGGCTGGGGGAGGACATGCTGGGCGGTGGGAGGGAGTGTCCCTTGAGTTGTTAATAAAAGAGTGAGGCGGAAATGAAGGGCTAGGTAGCAACGCGCTGCGTGATCGAATTGGGGTTTGGTTTCGCGCCGCGAGGCGAAGGGAGCGTGGCTGACCAAGCGGTGGGAGTGGTCAGGAGGAAGGTCGGTTGCCTCACCTGGAACGATCTCGAAGGCGCGACACCGACAGCCTGGCGAGATCGGCGGGGCAAGGGGCAGTGGAGCCGATCTTCCGGCTTAGCGGCTTGGCATTGGGGAAAGAGCAGGGTTAGGGTCCCTTTCTGCCTGGTCTCGATCGCGGCAGGCAAACGACAACCCCAGGATCGCGACGACGACTTCAGGTCAAAACCACTGCTTTGTCGCATTCCTTCGCCATGTTCTGCTGTCAAACACCGAGGGGAAGTCATCATGCCTCCATATGTTCCGCGGAAGCGGATACGCGACAACAGTCCGGCGCCCAAAAATGAACCCAAACCCAAGCAGACAGAGTCCCAGAAGACCCCGATAGCGCCTCCTCGAAAGGCGACTCTGTTCGACGACCTCGACGCCACATCCACTCCGCGTTCCTCTACACGAAACGGCTCGTCAATCCTCGAAATTGACGACAGCCAAGATGACGACAGCTCACTAACCTCCTTTTCGGATGCCGACTTCGAGGATGTCCCCGCCGCAAAGCGACAGAAGGTGGACGCCACCTTAGAAGAGGAGGATGATGACGACGAGGATATCGAATTTGAAGATGTCGAGACGCTGAACATGGCCATGCCGGATATGCCGACCCTCTCTGGAAACCTCGAGCTGACTCTCATTCGGGACACGAGGATATCGCTGGCCAATGCGTTGGGCAAGAAGGGCCCGTCGAAGTTGGAGCGCAGGATCAGGATTTCCACGCATTGTGTTCATGTCCAGCTTCTGATGTGGCATAATGCCATTCGGAACTTGTGGGGTTGTGATCCACTGGTTCAGGGGATATTGCTGTCGCATATTCCGCCGAGGCTGTGGGCTGAGGTGGAACGGTGGAGGAAGAACAGCGGCTTGGAGGTGCAGGAGGAGACGCCGAAGAAAGAGTTGAAGGGGAAAGGCAAGGGCAAGGTGAAGGGCAAAGGAAAAGCACCTACAGGCCAGTCTCGATATTGGGGCGAGGCATCACAGCGTCTGGAAAAGGGCGCTGTGGATATGAGTCACGGGGACCCTGTCTTTCGGCTGGTGAAGTACATCGCCGCCTGGTGGAAGCAGCGGTTCCGTGTCACCGCACCCGGCTTGCGAAAATGGGGCTACATGTCGCTGGAGAGGCTGGATCGTTTGGTGAAAGCTTTCAAGCAAGAGGAACATGACCAGGAGAGGTTTGGGGAACGGATCCGGAGCTTGGACGAATTTCGGCATTGCGCGCAGGAATGCGCCGGCAGTCGGGATGTCGGGGCGCAGCTGTTTACGGCTCTGCTCAGAGCGCTGGGATTGGAGGCTCGTTTGGTCGCCAACCTTCAGCCCCTAGGTTTTGGGTGGAACAAGCTTGAGGAGGCCGATCCTGAAAAGGAAGGCTTCAGCACCGGCCAGACGCCCCAGAAGGACTTGAACACTGGTGCTCAGAAAAGGGCAACTGCTGTGAAAGGGATTGGGACTAAAGCAGCCAAGGCTGGTCCCAGTCGAGGTTCAAGAAGGCTTTCGAAAGCAACACAGGTGGAAGACACATCAGATGTTGACCTTCTTGCTGACGACAGCGACAATGACCTCGCGATTGAGGTTCCGCAAGCACCCCAAAAGAGAGGGAAGGTCTATGACTCGGATCTGGAGTTTCCGCACTACTGGACCGAAGTGCTCTCACCAGTCACCCACAAGTACCTGCCGATTGATTCGATCGTCAAGTCTGTAATCGGGACAAATCGAGAGCTCATCGAGTCATTGGAACCGCGCGGCGGGAAGGCAGACAAGGCCAAGCAAGTCATGGCCTACGTCGTCGGCCACTCCCCGGACGGAACAGCCAAGGACGTCACAGTCCGCTACCTCAAGCGGCAGACGCTGCCCGGCCGCACCAAGGGGATGCGCATGCCCGTGGAGAAATTGCCCGTTTACAATCGCCATGGCAAGGTCAAGCGCTACGACCAGTTCGACTGGTTCAAATCTGTCATGCGCGGTTATGTCCGCGGCAACCAGAAACACCCCATCACCGAAACCGACGAAGTTGAAGACACGACCGACCTCAAGCCCGCCAAGCCCGAAAAGAAAGAAATCAAAGAAGGCGAAGAAACCCTCCAATACTACAAACAATCCCCCGACTTCATCCTCGCCCGCCACCTCAAACGCGAGGAAGCCCTCCTCCCCACCGCCCAGCCCGTCAAAACCTTCCGACACAAATCCAAACCCTCCACCCCCACCCCAGAAGATGAACCCGTCTACTCCCGCCAGGACGTCGTCCAAGTCAAATCCGCCGAAACCTGGCACAAACAAGGCCGCGCCCCCAAACCAGGCGAACAACCCCTCAAGCGCGTCCCCTACCGCGCCGCCACCACCAACCGGCGGCGAGAAATCGCCGAAGCCGAAGCCGCCACCGGCGCCAAAGTCCTCCAAGCCCTCTACTCGCACGCCCAAACCGACTGGATCATCCCCCCGCCCATCAGCAACGGCATCATCCCCAAAAACTCATACGGCAACATCGATCTGTTCGCGGCGCACATGTGCCCCGCGGGAGCCGTACACGTCCCGTACCGGGGCGCGATGAGGGTCGCGAAGAGGCTCGGGGTGGATTACGCGGAGGCGGTGGTGGATTTTGAGTTTGGGAATAGGATGGCGGTGCCGGTGATTCAGGGGGTGGTGGTGGCGGAGGAGGAGTATGGGAGGGTGATGGAGGAGTTGGAGAGGGATGAGAGGGAGAGAGAGAGGAAGGAGGATGAGAAGAGGAGGAGGGTGGCGTTGGGGGTGTGGAGGAGGATGGTGATGGGGTTGAGGATCGTGGAGAGGATTAGGAGGGATTATGGGGATGGAGTGGGGGAGGAGGGGGAGGGTGGGGAGGGGGGTGGGTTTGTGGTGGGGGATGAGGGGGCTGGTGGGGGGGATGGCGAGGATGAAGAGATGGGTGGTGGGTTCTTGCCTGAGGGGTATGAAGAAGAGGAGCATGAGAAGACGACAGCATCAAGTTCGGCGTTCTTTCCTGTCGTTGATGACGATGAGGATGGTGGAGAGGATGGGCTTGAGGTTGATCATGGAGAGGGTGCAGACACCCCGGCTGCTGAGCCAACGATATCGGCCATGAGCACGAGGCCGAAGCGGAAGGCGGCTGCTAAGGCCAAGCCGAGGGACACTCGCCGAAGAAGACGGCGTAATGTTCCATCGAGTTCGGAAGAGGAAGACGAGGAGGATGGTGAGGTCTCGGATTCGGAGGATGATTGATAGGTATCACTGGTTTTTGCTTCTTGGTTTGGCCGAGTTGATGGCGTGCCAAAGCACTCATTCGCCCACTACTGCACCGCCCGAATGTTGAAGATACGGGCGTAACGCAAGGCTTCTGACATACCTCTAGAGCGTTGGCTTCCGCCCATGGGGTGACACGAGGGTTCAAGAAATGGAGGCCATGGTTGGCTGGAATGGCTTAGCTCAGCATGTTCAGTCAGCTTGCCGGGGAAATTCCCACTGGTTTCCACTTGATATTTATTGCGAAGACAGTGCGGCGCGAATCAACTTACGGAAGAGGCTCATGCAGCATTTGGTTGTCCATGTTTATCGCCTCGCAAGGGCACTCAGCTTGGTCACGTCTTGAAGATGGGCTCCCTGGGGATTCGGAACTCTCTGTCCTGCGCAGCTCCTCCTAGCAAACACATTCAGGTTGTCTAAGTACCTGTATGAGGTACCGCTGCTAACAGAAGCTGTAAATTTTCATGTCAGGTACATGTTGCGAGAGGGCAGCCTGAAAGTGAATGGTGTTGGCGTGAGGTGACTGTGAGCAGGGCCCATAACGTATTTCGGATTCAACAATTAAATACAAATATTACAGGTAACGTTATCCGTACTTTACAGATCCAACACAAAAACATTTCCCGATTGGGTGAAAGTGGGTTTCCGCACCTCCAACAGCAGAGCTGCCAGCACCTTCCCAAGTTGAGGCCACTGGAGTCTCATGACCACACAAATTTACTGCACGATTCAGAAATGCGCAGGTGAAAACAAAGACACCCATCCAGTTCTGCGCAGCCACTATCCATCCACAGCCCATTACGCTCGCCTCCCGTCTGTTTAGTTAGCATCGAGCCACCGCCAAGGGGGTTGGCACTGCAGCTGGCACATCCGCTGGCCAGCGTGTCCCGGGACTCAGGTGCCTGGTGTGGGCAGCCTTGACTCGCGAGACTCTGGCAGCTTTCCATTGTTAGGGCCTTGATGAGCGATTCTTTCTGTCATTGATGAGCGCTGCCTTCATCGGGTCGCTTATTTAAGGTTTCAAGCACCCAGTCAGCCTCACCTCTTGTCGCCTTTTGCCTCAGTCATTCTTGGCAGCAGAACCCCTTCATCGACTGCTGCGAGATCCCATCGACTGCTCCTCCATCCTCGCTATTTGCCCACCTGCTTTCCTGCTTCGTACATCGCCGCCCGATTCCCAGGGCAGTTCCGGACCTTGTCTTTTCTGAGAAATCTGGCAGTCGACTGCCGTCTCGTTTTCTCATTTCGAGCCTCGATATTGCTTCTCCCCGGGCAGCCTTAGAATGGCCGACCGACATGATGTTGTGATCATCCTCAACTCTCCCTCTCCCTCGCCGCCTCCTCCACCGCCTTTGGATGCCGAACCCGACTTCTGGGCCTTGGACATCGACCAATTTTTTGAGTTGTGAGTGCTTCCAAGACTTTCTCTCTATTTCTCAACTTCCAAAAGTTGCCCCGGTGTCTTTGAGGCTATCCAACCGACGGATGTTCTCCCTCACTTGTGGTTTTCTTCGATGAGTGCGTAAGATCATCTAAGTCACCCCATTTCCGAATTCACAGCATACCAGGTACTCGGGCATTTCTCACGCCTTCCCGGACAATTCTTCAGCCATCACTACTCACCCCGACTTGCTTCACATCTTCCCGAACTTTCCACTTCTTCCAATCCAACTCTAGCATCTCAATTGCCAATGCCAGATTCTTCCCACATCTTCTTGTTGGAAGTCTACCAAGTTGGATTTAGTTCATCATTCACCGCCTGGCAGACTCAAGGCACATCAGTTTTCGTCCAGCAACAGCTCGTTTGAGCGAGAGGAGCCACCCGACTTCGTGCTGACACACACAATCAGGCCTTCAGAAGAGCCAGCTCCCATGGCTTCCGCCCACAGGCCCGACTTGGAGATCGCCCCAAATATCAAGCCGCCCAGCTGCGAAGACGCCGTCTTGGAGTGCTTCCCTGACATCTGCCTCGACTTTCTCAAGAGTCAGGTCGCTCTGCATGGAGGAGACAGCCAGCGCATCATATACCATCTCTTGGACGAACAGGACGGGGACAGGCCGTACCCGAAACGCCAAAGCCGGCTGAAGCGAAAGCGTCCGGAAACAGAACCGGAAGATGAAGAGGAAGATTTGCGGAGGAAGTTTGCGCTGAGAGACCCGCGACGTGCTAGTAAAGGTCGCGACTACGTCAGAGTCTACACCAAGGCCGCGTAAGTGCCACCGTCATTGGAAACCCACTACCAAAGCACATTCAAAAAGCTGACGCCCACCCAGCAAGGCTCTCCTCAAGTTTACCTTTCCTCTTGCCTACGCTGAAGACGTCGAAAACGTGTTCAAGCAGAACGACTACCAACTCTACTCAACCTACGTGATCTTGGATAAAGCTTGCGCAAACCCCAGCAACGGACCTCTGACGAGATTCAAGAGACCCATCCCCGCACGCTGCGACCCAGTCCAAGCCATGCGAGGCAGCGCTGTGGAAGCGGAGAGGGACGTCTTGGCCGAATTCGACGCGGTGCACGCGCACTCACTACGAACACGCGAGGCGAGCGCCGCTAAGGAACTCGAGGAGAAGCAGAGGACTCTCGAGAAGATGCAGAAGGACCAGGAAGAAAAGCTGAACTGGGAGACGGCCAAGGCCGAAGGCACCCTCGAGGACTGTGGATGCTGCTTCCACGAGTTTCCTCGAAACAGGATGATCCACTGCGCCGCCGACGCCCACTGGTTTTGTCGGAAATGCTCTCGGGTCATGGCCGAGAATGCCATCGGTTCCTCCAAGTACGAGCTGAAGTGCATGTCGATCGACGACTGCGACGCAGTCCTGGCGCCTTACCAAAAGACGCTGTTCCTGGACGCCAAGACGATTGCAGCGCTGGATGACCTGGAACAGGAAACCGTGCTCCGGATGGCCGGCATCGAGAACTTGGCCACTTGCCCTTTCTGCCCTTACGCCGCCGAGTATCCTCCCGTGGAGATCAACAAGGAGTTCCGCTGCGAGAATTACACCTGCGGTGTGGTCAGCTGCCGCCTCTGCCGGGAAGAGACCCATATCCCCAAGTCCTGCGCGGAAGCTTCGCGCGAGCGAGGACACTCGGCCCGTCACAAGATCGAGGAGGCCATGTCCGCGGCTCTGATCCGCAAATGCAACAAATGTAAGGCACTTTTCCGTCTCCTTCTATTCTCTAGCTGCGCTGACCGTCCTCAGGCACAACTCCATTCATCAAGGAAAACGGCTGCAACAAGATGACATGCGTTCGCCCGGGATGCAGGAACGTCCAGTGTTACGTCTGCTCCGTGTCGTGCGACTACTCTCACTTCGACAGATCTAATGGGGCTTCGATTGCGAGTCGAGGGAAATGTCCCTTGTTCGACAGCGTGGAGCAGCGACACGAGGACGAGGTCAACGCCGCTCTGCAGGAGGCCCGCAAACAGGTCGCCGAGGAGAACCCTGATGTCAACGCAGACCTGCTGGACATCGCCTTCTCGGAGAGGGTGAAACAGGACGACGAGCGCCGCAAGGCCGCCAGCAACCCGCCTCAACAGCCCAACAGGTTCCCCCCAGAGATGCCAGTGGGCTATCACCAACTTGCCCAAGCTTTGCATCTAGTGCGTCGCGTTCCACAACCTGTTCCGGCTCCTCAGCAGCCCAACGGACAAGTCCCCCAGCAGCCAGCTCAGGCTCCCCAGCCGGCCAACGGACAAGCCCCCCAGCCTGTGAGGGCTGCGCCCGGGGACAGTAAGTTGAATCCTCGACGTAAGTCTTAACCCTGGTCTTATAATTAAACTAACCCTATAGTTCATGACCCAGACTTGTATGCAGCCATGATGGCGAGGGCGGCCAACTTCCGCGTGCCCGGACTGCACCGGATCAGGAGCCCACCAGCGAATCCTGGACTCCCAAACAACCAGCAGTTCCAGTTCATCCACGAGCAAGGCCGACCCGCTCAGCAGCGAGCACAGCCCGTTGAGCCAGCGTTGGGTGAGCTGGTAGCCCAGGCCGCCCGTCCAAGGGATACCATCCTAGAAAGGGATCCCATCCTGGAAAGGGCCCGAGCATTAATAGCGGCCCAAGAAGCCGAACTCAGAACCTCCAACGCCCGCCACCCCCACGCGCAGCTACCGCAGCTACCGCGGCCGATTAACCCCGAGCATTGCACTGCTACCACCGGCGCTGCTGGGAATGTTCTGGACCAGGCCGCCGAGCTGCTCCGCCTCTCCAAGGACGCCGTCATACCACCCGCAACCCGACACACGCTCCTCGCGGCCCGCGAAGCCATCCTCGCGACCCAGGGCGACCGGCATCCCTCCATGGAGTTACTACGCGGTCTCAAATCTGCTGATGCCGTGGGTGACTTCAGGGAGATAACTGGCCATGCCTCCCGTCTGCGCACCCTCACCAGGACGAACGTTACGGAAAAGGCCCGCGCAACGCTTTTTGCCGCCCATGAAGCGCTTCTCACGACCCGCGCCGGCAGCTATCTCGCTGCGAAGCGGCGGCCGCCGCGTGTGCCTGAGCAACCGGCTACTGCTGCTGCTGCTGCTGCTGCTGCTGCTGTGGGGAATGGGGGTGGTGTTCACCAGCAGGCTGCTGTGCCTGTTCGGATTGACAACGATACTATTGATCCGAGGAGGCTTGGGCACCGGCCGGACTCGCCGTGGAATCTGCCGCAGTTTGAACAGCCGTGGGACGGTCGTAATGCGGCTGGCGGCGCTACTGCTGCCGGCACTGCTGCTGCTTATGGTGGCGCTACTCCTGGCGGGGCTGCGGGTGGTGCTGCTGCTGCTCGTGGCAGCGCTACTCCTGCCAGCGCCGCCGCCACCGTAGCCGCCGCCATCTCCGCCGCCGCAACCGCCACCGGAGCCACCACCGTAGCAGACTTACAAAACTCCCTCCTCACCAGCACCCGCCTCCCCGAAATGCGATACAAGCCTCGACTCCAAGCCGTTGTTCGGTCTCAAGCCCGAACCCGGAATGAGGCTCAAGCTCAGGTTCAAATTCGAGACCAGCAAGTCCGGGCCCATGCCCAGGCCCAGGCCGAAGCCCAAGCTCGAGCCCCAGCCCTGGCCCGGACCCAAGCGGAGGCACGCGCTCAAGCACTGGCTGAGGTACAAGCGCGGGCACGGGCACAGGCACAGGCACAGGCACAGGTGCGGGCGCAAGCACAGGGACAGGCAGACAACAACAATAACCTCCGCGCGGCCGGCCAGCCGCCGGAGCAGATATATCGGGTGGGTGTGGTGGGGGTGGATATGCAATCGCCGATTCCGAGGCAGCCGCTGCCGGAACTGCCGCCGTGGAACCCGCTTCCGGATCCGCTGCCGTGGTAGGACCCGGCGGTGGGAGGGGTGGGGGAGAGGGGGGAGATGGTGGAGAGGTGGGAGGGGGGTTTTGCGGATGGTTATGGAGGTGGGGGGCAGGTTGTCAAGCAGAGGGTGGTGGTGCAAGAAGGGGACCAGGGAGGTGGGCGGGGAGTGTCGCAGGCGGAAAGATGGGTGCTCCGACCTGATCGTGGGTATGGAGCAGCGCGGGGGGGAGAGCCTCGAGGAGGCGGGGTGGGAGGGCGAAATGAAGGGGACGAGCTGAGTCGGCTATTGAGGTTGGGCATGGAAAGGCGCGGTCATCGGTCATGATCGCGCCGTTTGGTCTGGTAAGGCTGCCCGTGGTTGGTCAGCACGGCGTTGGGTGGGTGCGTGTTGGGACGCACGTGGTTCTGGTTGGGTTCTTTTTTTTCCTGGTCACTTGAGACTCGGTCAGGTCTCCGCCACTCGTTCGGGTTTTCTTTTGGCGGTTTAAGTTTTTGGGGTTCTTTTGGTCCGCGTCTGGGTATCCTTTCAGTTCTCTTCTTTCGTTATTTTCTTTGCTTTCTTTGATTTCCAGATCACGTCATCCCCGGTATCGATACCCCATTCACACCACGGAGTTCGGTTTTGCGGGATGCATGTCTTGTTTGTCTTGTACGTGGCTGATCTCATGCCCGGTCAGAGAATTTGGTTTCGGAGGTGATGGAGTGGGTTTTAATGCGCGGCGTTTGGCTCAGCTTGGTCGGCTGTGGCTTTTTCTTTGGAAGGGTTAGTTTTGCTGTGTCGGCAAGAGAAGGAGACGTGGGATAATCATGGCGGCTGGGGCATGAGAAGGCGTTTGATGGCGGATGGGTGTTTTGGTCAGGCACACGGTCTTATTTGGTGCGGGGTCATGGGCTGGGTTTGGTCGTTATCTGGGGTTCTGGGTCAGTGAGATGGGAATGATGCTGGCGACTCTGGGGTCTGTCAGGGATGGCGTTTCTGGTTTAGGAGGGAGGATCTACATGGTGGTGGGCAAGTGATCTTCCATATGGTGCCTCCTGGTCGAGCATCGAAAGAGTCGGGCTTGGACGCGGGGCGCCTGTATTGTAGGTTTAGGATTGGGTGAGTGGTGGCTGAGAGCGCCCGGGTGTTCTTGGTCAGGCACTTGCGCATCTCACCACCACGGCTTCTTCAGTGTATGGTCAAGAAATGGGAGTTTACCATGTCACAATACATGGTCGCGAGTTTCTCGCGCGTTGTGCTTCTCTCCGTTACTACTGTAGTTTGATGCCTCCAACATTCATTCCCCAAGCCCCTCCTCTCGACCATCTAATCCCTTCCCCTCACCCTCCTCAGTCCCAACACTCTCCACTCCCCCAGCTTCCTGCCTACCTCCCCCTCCCAAACTTCTCATGCCACTTCCCCCTCGCCGTCGGCGCCGCAGTCACCGCCTCCTCAGCCTCAGGCACCAACTCCACCGTCTCATGCACCGTGGCAATGGCAATTAGTCCGCCTGGGTCATCGCCCTGACCAACTGGACTTGGTGTTAGGAGAATCAGGGCGTTGGACGTGTTCTTTTGCCGCAGGGAGTAGGTCTTGGAGGGGGTTTTTAGGAGGGCGGCGGTGGGGGAGGGGTGGAGGGTGAGACTGTGAGGGGGGGTTAGTGAGATTGATGGGAGGTAGTGGTGGTGGGGTGGGGGGCGGTGCGCACGTGGGAGGGTCTTGGCTCTCGAGGAGCTCGAGGAGTTCGGGTGGGAGCTCGAGGAGCTTGTACCCCGTCCCGTCGGGGGCATGGGAGAGGGGGATGGTGGTGATGGTGTCTTGGGTTGACATGGGGATTGGTTTGGTGGGGTGGATGTTGAAGGGTTGGGGGTGGTGAGGTCAGGGTTCAAGCTCACAGGGCTGATTGAAGGTTGAGGTGTGTGGAGCGGCCCGCGCTAGACTGATAATGGCGTAGTGGCTGGAGTACCCCATGCTCGTGCAGGGATCCCCGCTTCCCTCCTCAAAAACCCCTGAAATTCAACGCCCTTCCCCCACAACCACATCCCAGAGAGGGCAAAGCTGATGTTGGAGCACACAACCCCGGCCACGGACAGACTTCGTTCCGACGACATGGATGCTGACAGCCATGTTGTCGAGGAGTTGAGGGGAAGCCCCAAAAGGCTGGTGTCCACCAAGCGGCGAGACTGCTTCACAACACAGTTTCCACCACATTTTCCACCACAAGGCAGTTGACGACATGGAGACTGTTTCCCTCCCAGGCGCCGGTGATGCCGCCACAATTGAGAGTCTCCCCTTGGAGCTTCTAGGCGGAATTCTTGGATATCTTTTTGAAGCCCAGGCACTGGGCTCCGTCGTTGCCCTGGCCCAGTGCAACCGCCCGCTCTCTGGACGCGTGCTCTCACTCCTGTACGACAACATCTCCCAGGAGGGCGAGCGGGCGGGCGAAGAGGCTTTGATTTGGGCTATTGAGAACAACGAGCTTGGCCTCTTGCAAACACTCCTGGACCGCGGAGTTGACGCCAACGCTCGCTTCCACTCCGCCTTGCCCGACAGCATCCGCCGGGATGTGCTGGATGCACAGGGCCTCCACCGCCATCTAGCACCCAGAGTCGACAGTCACCTCGTGGCAAAGCTCGTGCAAGAGCGCATAGTATGGGCCGAAAAGTGCAGGCCGGATCAGCCGCTGGAGCTGGGAGACCGACTGTTCCGCACTTGGTACATGGCTGCTGCCAACGGCGACTTGCCTGACTCCCTTGAAACATGGGAACGGGACAACGAAAACGGCCTGCACAACGTTGGGGTTTTGGTTGAAGCCGCCAGGTTTTGTTGCCGGCCCGTTGGGTCGTTGATGTTCTGTTGGTATTCTTGGACCGCCCTCCACCTGGCAACCAAGCTGGGCAACCAACAAGCGGTTGAGACACTCCTTTCCCACGGAGCCGATTCGAAAATGCTGTGCCAGGGACTGTGCGACTGTCTCACGCCCACATGTCCCGGTCTCAACTGCGAGGAGCGTGCCCCAGTATGGACCCCCGTACACATCGCAATTTGTTCCGGCCACACCCAACTTCTCCGCCTGTTCCTCGACCGCGGTGATAGCTATCTCGACGTTGGTAGAAACTATCTGACTCGCCCATCTTCATGCCCTGGGACTACCGCGTTTCACAGTGCCGCGCTGCGAGGCGACGTCGCTGCCTGCGAGCTCTTGCTCGATCACCACACAGCAATCGAGGGGTCTGAGGGAAATGCCCTGCTTCTCGAGCAGCAGGACGGCAAAGGGCTCCGCCCGCTGGATTGGGCTGTGGCAGCGGGACATGTCCGCACAACAGGACGGTGGCTTTTGGAGCAAGGTGTCGACTCGCTGCAGCACATCTCCCTGAACGACCGCGAGGTTTTTGCTCCCCTCAACCTTCTTTGCTCCCAAGGACGATACCGCGATGCAGAGTTTCTTCTTGGCCTGATCAAGTGTAAACCCGCCGAACTGAATCTCGCCCTTCAACTGTGCTTCGCGCGCATGTGGAAGTTGCCTCGGCCATGCCCCTCGGTTCTATGCTCACTCTCCCATCTCTTGAAGGAGTACATGGAGGGCGTTGTATCGCGGCAACCCCCGGTGGTGACGACCGACGGCGAGGAGGCGTTGCTATCTCTTTTGAAGCAGCTGTTGGCCGCACGAGCCGATCCGAATGCCCTTCTCGACCTCGACCTCGAGGACCGCGATGTGCCAGATCTGCTGGAGGGCCTACAGAATATGTCGGCTTTGCATATGGCTGCCAGTCAGGGCCAGGCCGCGGCAATCAAGCTCCTCGTTGCTGCTGGTGGCCAGCTGGAGCTGAGAGCTGCGCATCCAGAGGACACGACGCCGGAGACGGAGCCCACGCCTATGGCGTCCGCCCTGTCACCCTCCTCTTCTTCACTCATGTACAAAGACCCACGGGTCTATCTGGAGACTATTATCACTCTCCTCAAACTGGGAGCCAACTTTATCGGCTGGGGGGCTGGGGGTATACCGTCCAGATCGAGTGCTTTCAGGGCGCTGTTCAACCACAACCCGAAAAATGGGCCGACTTGGTTTACCGCAGGTTATTTTGACCAGCTCGAGACGGTCTTGGAGTTGGTGGCAGTCCAATACACCGGAGAGAAGGAGTTGTTGACGTCTTGGGCCGTGGAGTTGCTCTGTGCGGCCTTAGTAGCCGGTGGTCCGGTTCATACATTCGCCATATGGTATGTTACAGCATCTTCGTCAAGGCCCTGGCTGACTCTTGCTATTTTAGGATGGTCGGGCGCTACAATATCACACCTTCAGATCTCCCGCCCGTCTCTCTGAGGTATCTCTCGCCTACAGATCCCCGTAACTTCCCCCGCTTCTCCTCCCCTGGGTTGGTGGAATGGATGTTGGATTTCTTGCCAGACACTGCTGCCGGTGTCCTGAACTACGAACCGGTCGAAGATCCTCATGGTGAAATATTACCGCATCCCGCCGTTAATTTTGCCCAGCAAGGCTTTCTGCGCCAGGCTGCGGTGTTGGTGTTGCTCGAAAACCGCCTATTAGGCGACCGGCCAGCTGCGTCCGCCATTGAGGGCGATACCGCCCAGCTTGCGCGCGACGAGCGGTATGAGGAAATTATCCTGTGCGCTTGCCAGTTGTCCGACAAGGAAGGGGCCATCGAACTCATTGAGGCTGTCATGGACTGTACCGCACACAGCCAAGGCGGCATATCCTACGGCAGTCCAGTGCCCGCAGGCTGGGTGGTATCCAACGAGCGTCCGGGTGCCATCGCCGTCGACGACTACAACCCGGAGACAGCCAAGACCATCCTCAAGCTCCTCCTCAAGCGCCCCTTCCCCCTCTACGGCCGCCGGTTCAGACCTCCCGGGGAATGCCCGCCCCGCGCTCGAGGCCCCTGGGACAGCGAGCGAAACATCCACCCCTACCTCTACCCCGCCGCGGTCGCCGTCGAGATTGGGCGAGCAGACCTGCTGGAGCTCATGTTCAAGCACACAGTCAGCCTACCCCCGCGCGAGGACAGCGCCACGGAACTCCTCTTCATGGCCCTCGACGCCACCGCCCACGAACCCAACCCGGACATCATCCGCGTCATCCTCGACCATCACAAACTGGACGTCAACGCCACTTTCGACAGAACAAACTGCATCTCCCAAAACGAAGTCACCGGCTATCTAACCCCGCTGTACTACCTCCTCAAAACCTTTTACAAAGCCCACGTCGTCCCGAAAACACCCCCACCCCCACCTCCACCACCCCACACTCAACAACCACCCTCCCCACCAGACCCCTCCAACCAACCCTCATCCAACACCTCCCCAGAAGAATCCTCACCATCAGAAAAGCCAACCCCACGCCCAATCCACACCTGCACCTGCCGCCTTATCACCCGTGCCAGCTTCCTCACAGACACCATCGCCCTGCTGGTCTCCCACGGTGCCTCCTGGACACAGCAGTGTCAGCCGCAGGGGGAGAGTGCGAGGGGTGTGTTGAGAGAGATACTTAATGCTGAGGGGTGTGCGGTGGCTAGGGGGATGGCGGTGGAGGGGTTGGTTTGGGGGGCGCATGAGTGGGCGTGGTTGAGGGGGCATGGGGAGTTGGAGTGGAGGGGTGGAGGGGATGGGGGGTGGGAGGGGGAGGAAGGGGAAGGGGTTGAGGGGGTGTGTGAGGGTTTGGTGGGGTTGAGGGTTTGATAGGTGGCGGGTTGAAGGAGATGTTAGGGTTTAAAGGGATGGGGTGAGTTGAAGTAACAGCGATGACTTAAGGGACAGCAATGGCTCGAAGGACAGCGATGGCTGAAGGGACTGTGGGGTCTGTGAAGGGACGGTGACAGGTCACGGGCCAACTGTGCCTGGCGTGCCTGGGTTAGAGAAATGGTTTCTGCCCTTTGGTAAGACATCTACGAACATAGAAACGGTCCTCTGCTATCACGCTTATCGCCACTTGTAAGGCGTTCAGGCAACCAGGTGGGCAACGGGCTGTGGTTGACGCGTTCTAAGGACCTGCTGGAAGGACCCCGATGCCTCTTTCCTCCACTGAACGTGAAAAGAATAGTGGCTTGTTCTCCCCACGTCCTTCAGGACAACGCACTTTGTCAAATCTCGTTTCAAAGGTTCACAACTCTCAGGTCTCTTCGCTGCTCGGTAATTTAAACACTCACAGTCCCCTATTCTAATTCCCAGTTCACAGCTCGTTCCACACCTCTTCCTACAGTTAGCGTTCAATCTGACCGACTATTACCACGATGGGCGACCACACCACCAACGACGACCTCACCCCAGGCCAGAAAAACCCGACATTCGACCCCCCTTCTCACCTCACCGACCCCCTCTTGGCCAGAGTGGCCATCTTGGATTTCGCCGACCGCGATGACTACCCCATCCACACCGGCTTTCTTACCAACAGTCCCAAACGGTCCGGCTTCATCATCGCCGACTCTCCCGCGACGGAAAGCTTCCCCTTGAGCCAGGACACGAGCGCTGACAAGGAGTCTGATAAAAAGGACAACGAGAAGAACGACAACGAGAAGAGCGACAACGAGAAGAGCGACAACGAGAAGAGCGACAACGAGAAGAGCGACAATGAGAAGAGCGACAACGAGAAGAGCGACAACGAGAAGAGCGACAACGAGAAGAACTACGGCGAGAAGAACGACGGCGAGAAGAGCGATAACAAGAAGAACTACGGCGAGAAGAACGACGGCGAGAAGAACGACGGCGAGAAGGACACCGATAAGGATGTCACCGAGAAGCTCGACACTGAAAAGCTTGACACCGAGGACCTCAACACCGAGAACCTCGACACCAACAGCAAGACCACCGACAACGTCACCAATCCCATTGACAACACCAACCCTCCCACCAACAAAGGCAAAACCCCAACCACCAGCCCCCTCCCGGCCCCCACCCCTCGCCCCCACCACACCCCGACCTACCTCACCCCCTCCGCAAAAAAATACGGCCCCTTTCTCAAACTCTTCGACATCTCCACTCACCTCGCCTCATCCACACCCGACCTGTCCATCACCAAAGTTGTGTGTTTCGGCCTTGTCGACAAGAAGCCGGCGTCGGCAGCTGAGGTGGTGCTGGTGGCTGCTGCTTCAAAGAAAGGCGGAGCACTCGCAGCTGCAATTGCGGCGAAGAAAGCGAAGAAAGAGGCGGCTGAGAAGAAAGTGGCGGCTGAAAAGAAAGGGGGGGTGGTTGCGGCGGCGATTGCTGCGAAGAAAGCGAAGGAAGAGGTGGTAATTGAGGCTGCGGTTGTGGAGAAGAAAGGGGGGGTGGTTGCGGCGGCGATTGCGGCGAAGAAGAGGGCGGCGGCTGCGGTTGCGACGGCTGCGGGGGAGGGTAAGGGAGGTAGGGGTGAGGGACGGGAGGGACGGGGTGTTGAGATGGGGTTTGGTGGAGGACAGAGTGGTGAGGCACGGTCTGGTTTTGGTGAGATTGGCGAGGGTGAGAGCAGCAAACAAGCGGTGGCGGTAAAGGAATCGCCCTTGCAGCAGCACCTGTACGGGGTCATGCGCGCCAGGGTCGTGGCGGCTGTTGCTGCTGGTGGGGTCGAGGGTGCTGCTGCCTGGGGTGAGGATATTGACCTTTCGGTGAGGGTTGTTGATGGTGACGAAGGGAAGGAAGAGTTGGGTCGGAATACTTTTGTGTTTGCGGTTCCTGGGGGTGGTGGGGCTGTTTGGGAGGCGGTGCTGGGGGAGAGGGACGTGGCTGGGATGTTGTGCGCGGATCAGGTGTATGAGGATGGGTAAGTGATGGTTGAGAGTGGGTGTGGGAGAGACATGCTGACTGTTTTGTGTTCAGGAAGAACAAGCTGCCGAAAGAGGTCATCGATGATTTGAAGAAGAGATACCGGCGCTACCCTCTCTGGACAGCTAAGAGACACGTCGCCACAAAGGGCGTTACTGACAAGCTGGCGTTCTACTTCCTCCGCAGCGCGCTTCCGGACCCGATGGCTGGAGAGCGGAGACTCCTAACCAAGAACAGAGAGCACAGTGAGCAGGTGGCAAGGCTTGCCAAAATGCTGAGGACCTAGTATGTCCCGCACAGCTTCCGGAAGCCCCAGCCAGCCACATCGTCAGCCCCTCCCAAGGTTATCTGCGAAGAGTTCCTTAAGGTCCTCGGCCGCACCGAAGTCGAGCACCCCATATTCTGCAAGCGGATCTGCCTCTGCCAGCAATTCTACCGCTACCAGCACTACTTCCTTCCCCTGTGGAAGTGGGGCGTCAAGAAGATTGTCTGCTTTGGCTTGGGGTCATTCAGGAACGTTAAGGAGAACGGCAGTCCGTTCGAGGGCGCCAAGGCAGATCATATCTACCGCGAGGTCATTAGAGACGCGGCGCTCACGAAAGTGTTCAACAAACGCTGTGTGGAGCACCATGACCCACTCCAGGCCATGCTCCGCCACGTCGCGGCCATCGAGTGCGCGTCCTTCCTGAAGCTGATGGCGTCGAAGCGCGGGGTCGAGCATGAGCTGGCCAAGCACTACTTCAAGAGGATGAGTATCATCCAGAACGCCTCGGGTTGTCCTGAGGAGATGAGTGACGACGACATCAAGAAGCTCGAGAAGATGGCCCCGACCGCGGGGTATGCAGGCGACGCTGACCTGCCTGATGTACCCATCTACCTGCATGACTTGGAATACACCGAGGAGGACAAGGATGCCCTGGGCCGCCTGGGCGAGATCTTGGAGATGGCGCACCTCCCACCTGTCAAAGTAGTTAATGCCGCCGGGCAGGAGGGATACCAGCTCATTGATGAGCACACACTGGTGTACACCGTTGACCCATACTTTCCTGTGCGAAGCATCGTCATGCTGAGTAAGGCCAGGCCGGCGGCCATGATTTGGCGGGACTCGTCTCACACCCCGATGGAGTAAGTCACCCCTTCCATTGGCACTCTCGTATTTTTGGATGCTGAGACTAACACGATACAGTGGCGATGTCCTGACCGACGAAGCCCGCGATCTCATCAAAGCCGACTACCACGAGTACGGCCTCGACAAGAGCTGCGCCCCGCACACGATCGGCGCCTCGCAAATGTACATCCGCAAGGATGTTGTTTCCCAGACGGCCGAGAACAAAATCATGCCGCCGTATCCGATTACCTTTCCGCACGGCTACCCGCACAAGCATGAGAACTGGTATCTGGATGGCTTGAAGAAGAATTGAGGCAGTGAGGTTGTTTGAGCCGAGGAAAGGCGTCGCAATGTGTTCAATGTGCTTTGACTTATTGGTGGCGACAGGAGCAACAACCGGGAAAAGGGAGACGATGACAGAAAGCAAGCTCCTGTTGCCGGACAGCCTGTGGGCTGGTGGAAACGATCGGGGGGCAGGGCAGTAATCCCAAGCGCTGAGTTCAGCTCACCAAATTTCCAAATTTTCAGATAATGCTGTAGAGTACCAAAAAAGTACTGGCTCAACTGTGTTAGGTGTTGTGCTTGGTGTCGTGTTTGTTGGTGTTGGTGACAGAGAAGAGGTGAGGTTGAGAAAGAGTGGATCTGACCCCCACCATGCAGCTCCCATCCTTGGCGCCCCACCCTTAAGGCTGAGCCATCAGGCAGCTGTGCCACGCCAGAACTGCCCCGCGTTTGACCCACACCAAGCTCGGAATGCTCAGCTGTGCAATGACGTGCTGAAAGACGGCTTTATATTGCCTTCGTTTGCTTCTTCAGACATCGTATCCTCAACAAACGCCTTCGCCATCCACCGTTCCATCATTTTGGCAAACAACTCCTCCATTCCCCTTGCCACGATCCTTGGCATCTCTCGAGACATTGAGCTCTTCATCACCCACCACCCAGACCGCGGCCGACATAACCAACACCATGGCACACGACCCCATGGACGCTGAGGCGTTGCTGAAAAGCATGGCTGACGCCCTGCCAACTCACGAAAAGGACGACACCACCTCTGATCTGAGCAGCTCGCTGGACGTCGTCGCCCTCTTCGTCCACGCTTGTATGACCAGCCTCGGCTTCCGTTTGCGCGGCTTCAACGAGGATCGGCCTATCGGTACGTTTTTCTACTTCAACACCATGACCTCAGCTAATGAATCCAGACGATGAATGTACTCGCCTGGCCCCTCGCCTGCCCACCCAATGGAACCAGTCCCTCAATTCCCACAGCTTCGTCTACGCCCACACCCAGTCCGCCATGACCTTTGTCGTGCACATCAGCCGCATGGGCGCAAAGATTGATATCAAGGGTCTTGCCACCGGTCATGATCGTATCGCGAGCTTCGACATCTCCAGCCGCGACTACATCTCGACTGGCGCTCTGCCGCTGCGCATCCCCATGACAGAGAGCGGCACCGAGGACAGGAGCAACCTCTCCACCAAGCTCAAGGATGTCTTTATGTCCCCCATGCGCATCACCGGTATGTACTCCCTTCTCCCTTTCCCCCTTTCACAGCTAACCACCTCTCTTTAGACCTCGCCAAACTCCTCAAAGTTTCCGTCATCCAACGCCTCCTCCCCTCCCTCCAAAAAGAAGGATACACCGAAGAAGCATCCTCCCAAACCCGCATCCAACCCCAACAACCCCACCACCCTCCCCACCCCCTATCCCCCCCGACCATCCCGCACCCCTCCCAACCAAACCCCATCAACCCCTACCCCGCCCCCGACCCCCTCGCCGCACCATCCCACGACCCCCGCCGCCCCGCTGCGGACTTTCCCCCTCCCGGCTTCGAAGACGAATACGAGGTCAACCAGCCCCCGCACGGCACTGCCTCCGGGCGCGGTACCTTTGGCAACATTGGCCAAAGCGACCTCTATCCCGCCGGCCTGGGGCCACACGATACCATCCGCGGGTCTTTTACAGGTATTGGGCAGGGTGGGATTGGACCGGGCGGGTTGGCGCGGCCAGGTGGTGGGCCGGGGAGTGGTGGTAATGGTGGGTTTGGAAGGGGAGGTGGTGGGATGCATCCTACTTTTGATGATCCCATTTTTCAGGGGCTGAGGGCAACGGGAAGGGGAGAGGAGGATGAGACGTTTGGGGGGCAGGTGCCGCCTGGGGCGAGGTGGGATCCGTTGGGGCCGGGGGGGCAGCCGAGGTTTGGAGGGGGGAGGGGACGGGGTGGGTTTGGAGGGTTTGGTGGGGGGGATATTATTTAAGTTGGTGGAGGAATGGCTGCGGGTTGGGGGAGTGTGAGGTTTTCTGAGTGATTGGTTGAGATTGGGCAAGTGGAAGCATGCAGAATATCAAGGAGAATGAAGTATGAAGACCTAGAGTGGAAACGGCAGATGCCTTCGGAGGGTTTGGAGCAGGCTAGCATGAAACATAGCAGGAAAAGGCTGTCAAGGGCTCAAATTGGGGTTGAGCGTTGCTATTCTGGCCTGGGTTGGAGTTGATTGTACTGTATGGCAGTTGACCATTGACAGATGAAGTTGACAATCTCAATTTGATGACTGTACATGTGCATGTTGTGATGCCCATCATGAATGAACATGACATTTTCAAACACTGAAGGGATACACACCAGATCTAGAAGGCATCATGACTTGCGCTTGCGTCCAATTTGTGCAAATATCGTGTTCTTCCTTTCCTATCTGGGGCCCGGGGTATTGCGATGCACTGCTCTCCTAATCTCGACCAGTTCCAGTCCGCACTATGTCTCGACCGCCACAACAGCTGGAGTGTCGCTCTCAAACTAATCATGCACATGTCCTATTTCCATGTGTGTTTATCCCCTCGCAATAAACCTTGCTACGTTCCTTGCTACGTCCAACAACAGCAACAACAACAACAACAACAACAACAACAATAACAATCGCTCCCCCATCGGTTGGGTGCGTTCCCAATCCCACAATCAAAACCCAACACACACACACTTCCCCTCCCCCCTCCTCCCACCCCTCTCCTCACCACCTCCCCAACCTCCCCCCCAACTTCCCCTTCCCATAATCAAACCTCCTAAACCACCCCTTATCCCACATCTCCTCCCACCCCTCCCCCATATCCTCGCCAGCCGTCGGACTCGAGGGAGGAGCAAAAATCGAGGTAGCGCCACGCCCCTACCGCGCCGCCTCCTTCATCTTGGCCCTCTCATCCTCGCTCAACATCCCACACCACTCCCGCCACCCAGCCAAATTCTCCGCGTCCGCCTTCAAAAAGAACTCCTTCAGATACTGCTGCGTATCATCATCCCTCTGCCTGCTCCCATTCCCCTCCAACCACCCCATCAAATCCGCCTTTGTCCCGCCCAGCGCCAGATCCAAAACATCGTCCGGCTCGTCCTCCCACCCGCCGTCGTTGTCGTCCTCGTCGAGGAGCAGCGCGTCGTCGGCGTCGGCGTCGGCGAGTTCGGTGGCTGCGGCGGCGGCGACGTTGGCGGCGCTGTGGAGGCCGGAGGCGGAGACGAGTTCTTCAATGAGGACTTTAAGGATTTTGAGGGGGGCGGGGATGATTGTGTATTGGTCAGGGTTGAGCTTGGTGCGCGAGCGGGTCATGATGCGCGTGTTGGAGGTGTTGATGATCAGGTCGCCTTTGATGAGGGTTTGGGTGACGCGGGTGTCGTTGAGGGAGTAGAGTTTGGAGAGGGCGATGACACTGGGAGAGGGTTTAGTATGGGGGTGGTTGGGGGAGGGAAGGGGGGTTAGGCTTACTTTTGCCGGATTTCGTCGTAGCCGGCAAAGTTGACCGAGTTCTCCAGCCACTTGCCGAGGACGACCTGCAGCCCCGACTGACCATTAATCTGGATGTCGCTGAGGAAGTTGACGACGTCCTGGGCGCCGACGAGCGAGAGCCGAGCAAACACCAGGATTAGGGACTGGATGAAGGGCGCCGCCTGGGCAGTGTCGAGGCGCGTGGCGACAGCCTGCAGCAGCTGCGGCAGGAAGGGGCCGAGCCTTTCATGGCCGGCCTTCTCAACCAATTCGGCGGCCAGGCCACCGACCTCCGAGGCAGCGTTGTCCTCAATCATGGGGCCGAGGAGACGGTCGATGATGCGCAGGCACACCTCGAGACCGGACTGGCCGTTCTCATCATGCCAGCTGAACACTTGTTGGTGGTCGTGCATGAGGATGTACTTGACTGCCTCGGCACCGGGGCGCAGGATTTCGCCCTCGGTGGAGGTCATCAAGAGATGGTGGAGCTTGGGGAGGGTGGCGGCAACAAAGCCGTCGGGAAGCGGCTCAGAGCCGTACTGCACGAGAAGGTGCAGGAGCTCGGCGGCCAGCTATGAACATTTTAGCTTCGGCAGATGTGAGGACAGCGAAGGACATACCATAACCAGGGGGTCATCCTGAGTGAGGTTGGCGATGTCGAACGTGCCAGTGATCGAAGGCAGGACCTTGGCACACAAAGCGGAGAAGAGCTGGGGATGCCCCATATCCTTGAGGGGCCCCTCGCTCTCCTTGAACGTGCGGGCGATGTCCTCAAAAGTCTCGCACACAACCAGAGTGACATGGAAAATGGCAGCGCCGTGCTTGGCAATCAGAAAGAGCAGATCGACAGCCTTGCTCTCGGGCTGGATAGCAATCCGGGTGTCCATGCTGATGGCGGTGCGGAGGGTCTCCAGGAGTGTAACCAGCAGATCATCCGCATCCTCAAGCTCGCTGAGATCCTTGGCCTCCAAGAAGCGCTGGATGGCCACAATAATGGGCACCTGGCGGTCCTTCGGCACGCCGCCTTTGATCAGGCCATCAACTGCCTTGACGCAGGCAACCTGCACAAGTTCGGTATCATCCCTGGTCATGGAATCCACCACGGTATCGAGCAGGCCAATAGCGGGCTGGTACACCTGGGCCAGCGAGCCGGCAACGAGGTAGCCGCGGGCGCGCAGCATAGGCTCGTCCTTCCTGCTTATGGCATAGTTGACGAGCTCGAGGTAGGCGTTCGCAATCTCGGGCGGCACCTCCTTCTGCATGTCCTGGAAGTCGTCCAGAACGGCGCCGAAGAGGAAGAGGGCGGCTTCTTGTCTCTGCCAGCCAGATCCTTCGCCGGCGAACAGGGTCTTGGTGTAGGCATACAGACCTTCCAAGGCGCCCTGGCCAAGCCACTCGGCAAGCTTGATGATGAGGTCGCCGCAGGCGGTCCTCGCGGTGTAGTTGGACGACACAGATGTCTCCTCGGCAAGGAAAAGCGACACGTCAATATCCCACAAACCCTCCTCTTCCTGGGTGATCTGCGAGAACGAGACCAGCAAGCCCATGAGCTCCAGCACCCAAGGGGTGTCGTGGACGGCGCCGCGGGCCTGGATCTCGGCGTTGAGCTGCTTCTGCACGGGCGGGGCGCGCATGCATTGGTTGAGGAAGTCGAGCTCATCCAGGACGAGGAAATCGAGGGTGTAGGGAAGGCCGTCGATGTCCTCCAAGCGGCTCTGGGCACCCGAGACGATGAACAGGTCCTGGTAGACGGGCACAAGGCGCGACAGCTCCTCCCAGGTGGCGGTGAAGAAGGCGATGCTCTGCGGGAGAAGAAGCGAGGGAAATACGCTGCGGATCTTGATCAAGGCCTTGACGGCCTGGTTCTTGAGGGCGACGGGGCCATACCACGTGTCCGGCTGAGAGCCAGACTGGCCGAGGGGAGGAAGCAGTGACTTGATGACCTGCTCCAGGAAGGGCAGCCAGCCGCTGAGTACCTGCTCTGCAAAGGCCTTGACCTCCTTCTTGTGATCCTCCTTGACAATATCCATGAGGTCGAAACAGCTCCGGAAGACAAGGATGGCGAGGGCGCGGTGTGTCGGCTTGCGGTTCTCGTTCAGGGCGACATCGTAGCAGGCCTTGATAATATCGCGGGCGACGCTAAAGAATTGCTCGTCTGTCAAGCTCTCCTCGACCAGGTCCTGGAGGATGCGGAGGGCGCCGTGGAGCTGGGCGTCGGTCCCGGTGGGCATAACACCGAGGACGGAGGGCAGCAGGGCGGGCCAGTGGTGGGGGAAGTCGGCGGTTGCAATCTTGGAGACGACATAGCTGGCGCCAACCTTGACCTTGCGCTCGTCCTCGGTGCTCAGGACCAGTTCCAGCACGGCATGGCGCAGCTGGTCTTTCGTCGAGTCGGGGATGGGAATGTGGACGACGGGGCCATCGTCCTCGGGGGCCCAGTTCTTCTCGACGAGGTTGCGCAGGTATGACAGAGCGGACTGGCGGATATCGACAGGGACGCCGGCGTGGGCACCAATGCGGGCGAGCGATAGTGGGAACTCGGGGTTGGGCTCCGCGTGAAATAGGTCGAGCTCGGCCTGCTTGCGAGGGCCCTCGTTCTTGTCGTGTGTACTGGCCAGCAGCTGGGCCAGGTGCTCGTCCATCTTAGCCGCGGGAATCTGTGGTCGGCTGTCTTGGTTATCGTCTACTGGGAAGGGAACAGTCGAATTTCGGAAACCGGCAGCTCGTCGACTTCGAGGGCGGTGGGCGGTGTGTGGTGGTCACCTCAGTGATGTGGGCAGTCGGCAGTGGGAGGTGTGGGGTTGTTGTAAGGCCATGCAGGGAAATAGTGGGCCATGTTTGAGACGCGTTCGAGGGTCTGCGGTGGGGTAGGTTGCCTTGCACAGAAAAGCAGGTAAATCTGTGTGAATCAAGCGGGGGAAGAAACCCTTTTCTGTGGGATACGGAGATGTGCACAATTCACGGTTCAAATACGGATAATGCATAATCACAGCACATCATCCAGGAACCAATACCACCAGAGGTTCCAACCGCATTCGAAGGTTGAATCATTAGATCCACACAAATAGAAGCTATTTACTGCAAGATTCACTCATTGTAGCAGTCACAATGTACAATTCTGTTCAATCCTCTCATTTCACAGCGTGATTTAGGCACCTCCGTAGTTGTGTGGGTACCACTTTCACATGGCGAGGGACCCTGCCAAGAAGGTCACATGCTTTGGCGTTCAATTTAGAGACAGCTGGTGGGCCCGTCGCGTCTTCCAGCACCTCGCGATTCCAACACCACAAAGGAGCCATCTCGAGGGTCAACCACCACAAGAGACATTTCTTCTTTCTCACTTCCAATTTCAATAGCATATGCCAGCCATTTCGACCTTGTTCAACTTCCCTGACCCCACACAATCTCAGCAATGCCGCCCCCAGACGCACTCCCCGACCCCGACCCCTCCTCCACCTCCCTCACCCTCGACCACGCCCACGTCCTCCTCACCTCCTTCAACTCCTTCCTCACCGTTGCCATCCACAACATCCTCTACTATCGCGGCATTTACCCGTCCTCCACCTTCCTTTCCACCAAAGCCTACAACCTCCCCGTCCACCAAAACCGCCACCCCAAAGTATGCGCCTGGATCCGCGACGCCGTCGACGCCGTCGCCGTCCAGCTCTCAGCAGGCCACGTCTCGCGCGTCGCAGTTGTCATCCACGCCCCTCTCGACTCTTCCCTCCTCCCCCAACACCACCCCTCCCCCACCTCCCCCCCATCAACCCAATCCCCCCCCCCCTCCCCATCCCCCTCCTACCCCTCCTTCACCCCCTCCCAACCTCTAATCGCCCCCGGCGCGGTCCTCGAACGCTGGCTCTTCGACACCTCGCACTTCCCATCCTGGCCCACACCTCCCTCCAACCCCCGCCCCAACCCTCCCCCCAAAGCCACCGCCAAAGCCATGCGGGACTTTGCACGAGTCATCGCGCGGGATGCCCGATTAGAGGAGGCGCGCGAGCGGCATCTGGGGGATTCGATACCCGGAGAAGGTATTGGGGGTGGGGATGGGGTGGCGACGCTGCGCTGGGCAGATCTGGATGAGCAGTTCCGGGGGGTGTTGAGGAGGTTGGCGGGGGTGGCGGAGGGGATGGGGCCTGTGATGGGAGGTGGGGTAAATGGGGAGGGGGATGGGGAGGTGGGGTGTACGTTTACGGTGGCGGTGGAGATGAAGGAGGGGGAGGGGGTTCGGATGCCTATTGGGGTGGGTTTTATTCCTTTTCTTTTTGACTTTGGTCTTGTGGAAGATGGGTTGCTAACAGTGCGACAGCATCCGCAGGCTTGGATACCCTCCGAGCCGGGCCTGCAGCCTGCGAATAGTGAGCGATTAGGCGGGAGGGAGGCGGCCGGGGAGGATCTTGGCGGTGTTAGGACGCGGCCGATCCGGTCGGTGGAGGCGGGGCCATTGTTTTTTGAGTGCTGGGTAGAAGAGGGGAAGGCGAAGGAGGTTCTGAGGAAGATGGCTGAGGAGAGGGGTAGCCAAGGGACGCAGGAGTGGTAGCTGGCAGACGCAGAGACTGAGAAATGATACCCTTCACAACAAATTGCAAAAAAGTAGTGCTTCAATCATGTTCAACAACTCCATGCTACTTATGCATGCGAACAGCAAACGATGAACACGAAGGCTGACAAGTACCATACACCAGCACCATCACACACGACAGGGCCATAGCCAAACAACACAACCCGCAACCAGTTCCTAAACAATTCAACAATATTCCCAACGCCTATCCTCTTTTTCCCACCCATCGCTTCCAACAAACCCAAACCCAACAAAATATCAAATCCCCCTCCTCTTCTCCTTTCCCTTCTCCCCCATCCTATCCCCCATCCTCTCCCCCATCTTCTCCCCGATCTTCTCCCCCAACTTCTCTCCCAACTTCTCCCTCCCCCTCCCCAACATCCCCGACAACGAAGGAAGCAACTAACCCCCTTCCTTATCATTATTCCCTGCCGTAGTCGCACCCTTCAACAAACCCCTCAAACTAACCACCTCCCTCCGCAGTCTCGCATTCTCCCTCTTCAACCTCCCCGCCTCCTCGCCCGCCTCCTTCAACCGCCCCACCAGCTCCTCCTTATCCTCCCTCCCCTTCCCCCTCAGCGCCTTGACGATCTTACCCAGCTCCCCATTGAACTTCTCATACAGCAGCTCATTCTCCGCCGTTGCCTCCTTGTACAGCTGATCAATAGCCTTGACTTTGGCTTCCGCCGCGCGAAGGGTCGCGTCCGCGTCGGATTGGAGCTGGGCGTGGCGGGATTGGAGGGAGGAGAGGAGGACGGGGATGCGGGATTCGAGGGTTGTGAGGGAGGTTTGGAGGCGGGTAAGGGAGGGCGGGGCGGAGGAGGATGAGGAGGAGGAGGTGGAGGAAGTCGTGGGGGGGTTGGTGAGGCGCGCCATGTCCTCCGAGATGCGCGAGAGTTCGGAGCGGAGGGAGGCGTCGACTTCGTCGACGGCTTTTTTCTCGGTTTGGAGGCGCTCGCGGAGTTTTTGAGGGGATTGGAGGCGGAGTTTGGGGTTGGCGCTGCCAGGTGGTTTGCCTGGGCTGGTGGAGGGACGGGTGGGCGACTCCGGGGAGGGGGGAACCGGGATGCGGGAGATGGGGGGTTTGAGGGTGGGGATTTGCGAGATGGTCATGGTTCTAGCACGCGTTCTCTGCTGGTGGTGGTGGTGGGAGGTGGGAAGTTTCTCGATTTCTGAGGGGTGGTCGTCGGGGGGTTGGAAGGGGTCGGTATTGTTGTTTTCTTTTGTCTTGGAGGAGCGGAGGGGTGAGATGTCGGATTGCTGGGTGACGGGGATCTTGGAGCGTGACGGCGGCCGGGGCGCCGAGTTGAACTTCTCGGCCGTCTGCTGCTTGTTGATGCGCAGCGGCATGAGAGTCGGGTCGTCCTCCTCGTCGTCGTCCTCGAGACTGGCTCCCGCCATGAGGGACTTGAGGTCCGAGAGGGAGCTCCTACGCTTCTTCTTGAGCGTCTTGACTGTGCCAGTCGCCTCAACCACCTCAGGCTCACCAATGGTCTCCAGGCGGTGAGAGCTCGCTGGCCGATGATTGATGTCATCGAACGCGCCAGCAACCGGCGGCCTGTCGCGGGACCCCGGACGACGAAGCCTATTCGGCAACGTGTAATTCGCGCCCAGGTCAATCGACTTGGACCTACTAGCCTTCGACATACTCCCAGTATCCCCCGCACTCGGCGTCTTGCTGTGCTTGCTCAGCGTGCGCCACATGGATGGCCGGTCTGTCTCCGTCTTGCTGTTCTGGCGCAAGAGCGTGTCGAAACCGAACTTCCTACGCAGCGACGAAGTATTCGACGTCACAGACCCCGCGATTGACCTCTGGCTCCTGTTACTCGCAAACAGCGCATCATAAGGACCGGTGCTAAGCAACAGGGCCGTGAGCTCGGCGTTCTGATCCGTCTTCTCAAAGATGCGCTCGCAGTCCTCGACGAGCCGGTCCAGGAGGTTGATGTAGTCCGGCGCGGTGCCGTCGTCGACCAGCAGCTCGGCAAAAGCCAGCGTCAGCGCGCCTCTGTCTCCGTCGTTTGAACACCCATCAAGCAAATCGGCAAGCAGCTTGATAATGGCCGTAAAAGCCCTTCGGTTCTGAGGCGCCATATCCCCAAACAGGAAGCGGACAAAATCTGCAAAGTCGCCCACGACCTTCTTGGAAGTCCGCACCTGGAGGGCTTGCAACGATTGCATGGACATGACGGGCCCTATCTGCTCACGCCAGGCAATGCGGATGAACTTCTCGAACGCGGCGAAGATGACCTCAGTGCCCAGTTCCTGCGCAGCATCCAGGTCGAAGGGGAACTCGATGAGGCGGTTGTAGAGGTCGTTGACGGCCAGCTCGTCGGCCATGGACCTGTTGAGCAGCGTGCGGCCGATGAAGTAGCCCTTGCGCGCTTGCATATTGGCGACGTAGCCGGTGAAGGTCTGCTCGAGGCGGACTAGCGGGTTCTCGGGCGCCTCCTCTTCGACGGCCAGGCGAGGCATTTCCCTGTCTTTGAGTGACCCGGATATGACGGTCACGTCCCTCGTGCTGTTGGAGCGGGTCCGCTTGTGCCTTGACCCGTTCATGCCCACGTTGTCTACCGAAGTGCTGCTCGAGGATGCAGTGGCGCCCAGGAAATTCGAGAGCATCTTTACCGGAGAGGATGAAAGGAACGACCGGTTGCTCTTCTCTTCGACCTTGTCTGCGAGGTGTATCGCCTGCAGAATCTTGGAGTAGTACGAGACAAGGGCAGGGACCAGCCTTAGGTTGGCCATGCTGAACTGGGTGCTGAGCAGTTGCACGACGCGGCGCGAGACGGTGGGGAGGAAGTCTTCGAGTGCCACGTCATCCGTAAATTTCTTCCCGTTCAGGCCGAGTGTGTTCATCGATATCCTCCGCATATCGCCAGTCCTGACCTCGACAACAATCTCGACGCCGTAGTGGCCGACCGGCGCTCCCTTGGTGCCTTTGTCGTTGTCCAAAACAATGCGGATGGGTGCTGGCTCTCTCCGCCCCTCGATGAGCTGCTGGGCGCCCTCCTGAAAAACGGCAGCGTGCATGCCGAAGTTGTTATCCTGCATCCTGACTGTCCGGAGCGTCCATGCTGGCTCTTCCCTCTCCTTCTCCGAAAATCGGCCCTCAATGCGTGCCTTGACAACATCCTCGCACCACTTGCTGGCCCGTCCCTCGTAGTTGTCCTGAAGGAGGAAGCATCTTGACGTGTTGGCCTTGTTGGAGAGCATATCACCAGGGTTCGCGGCCTTGATCTCCTGTGCTGATGTCATCCACACTATCCGGCCGTCCGACGATTCTGTGAAGCGGACGTCGGCCAGATGGTGCCAGCCCGTGAAGGCAAACTCGTAGCTCCCCGGCCCGCCTGCGACATTGGCCATAGACGCCAACAGACCAGCAGCGGAGGGCTTGTCGACCTCGCGCAAGAAGTCCCGGCCTGTAATTCCAGAGTTCGGCTTCTTCTCCAGCACCACGATGCAGTCCGAAAACAGGAGCATGAGCCCCGGCCAGTCGTGCGACTGAGTATTCTGCGAGACTGCGACATAAGGAGGGGCAAGCTCGAGGAAGTCGACTGCCAAGATCAACCGCCCCTGGGGCTCAAGATCATGCGGCCATTTCTCAACCATGGCGCGCAGCCGGTTCGAGACGTGGGGCCTATCCGGGAGCGGATCGTCCATTGAGCAGATGTTGGTGATGATGTCTCTCGCGCGCAGGAGCGACTGAAGCGCAGGATGTGTCATGGGGAGGCACGCGACGATCTGGTCTATGAGCAGGCTGTAGCGAGGCAGCCGCTGTACCGGCTCGATGAGCAGCGAGCGGATGGTCTGCTCTCCGGTCTGGACGACGCGCTGGCGGAAGCTGGACTGCTTGTCAAGGAAGACGTTGAGGAGCTGGGGGAAGTTTTGGCTTGCGCGGATGTAGTCCTGGTAGCAGTCGGTAAATTTGGGAAACCACTCGAGGAAGATTTTGGCTACTGCGAGGGCGCCTGTTGTGTCCTTGGCCTTGCCTGAGCCGTGCAGTCGTACTGCAGGGAACGGATGCTCCATGTCCTTTACCGCTTCCTCCTCGGTCTCGTCCATAACCCGGCGCAGCTCTTGCATGAATGCCGAGTTCACCTCGAGAATGCTGTCGGCCGATTTGGGAAACAGCTTTTCCAGGTCCTCTTCGCATGGGCTCGTGCTCCCTGTTGGCCGCTCTTTTGATTTTTGGCGGAAGTCATTGGCGATGTTGTTGACCAGCTCGTTGAGCTTGAGCACGTAGCGCTCCTCGGTGTCGACCAGCTCGCCCATCTTCATGCGAAGCTCAACCTTTTGATTCTTCGAAAAGGACTTGCTGCGGTTCAGCGAGGTCGGCCGTGACGGGGCGCGGCGCAATTTTGAGGTTGGAAGAAATACTGGCTCTCCAAACAGCTTCACTAGGGGGCTGTAGCCGGCATATTGCCGCAAAGTAGGGTCCAAAATATCCTCGTCGTCGTCGATTCCGTCCTCAAATTCCAGGCTGTCCAAAGGTACAATCGCACCGGGCGGCAAGACGAGGTCGACGTCGACATTGCTCAGGTGCTGTGTCCGCAGGGCATATTCCAGAATCCCTATCACCTCGGTTGTGTTCTCTGCCTGTACGGCGGCCTGGGCGAGGTCGGCGGCATGCTGCTCGCTGAAGAGGGTGGGGGCCGATGTTGGGCGGCGAGCGCGGGAAACGGGATACTGGTTCTTGAGGTGGTTCTTGACGGCGTCGGGCAGCTCGGTGAAGTATTTGTACAGGCCAAAGGCGAGGCCGCGGCAGACCTCGTCGCCCTGGAATTCGCGCGGTAGGTGTGCGACGACGCTGTAGAAGGGCGAGTTCGGCGAGACGGTGATGCGCGGGAAAGACTCGTAGCCGGCCGGGCTGTAGATGTGGATCTGGATGCGCGAGGTGTTGAGGGTGTAGTTGGCGGTGGTCGAGGGCCCGTGGAAGATGAGGACGGGCAGGTTGCCGAGCAGAGGGTCGCTGGCGTAGTAGAGGGTGACGTGATCTGGCGAGAGCGCCAGCTCCTCGGTGACACGAACCATGGTCGCTTTAATTGGCCGTGCTCATTGCGATCGCGTGGTAGACGATGGGAGGAAGTCGCGGTGGTGGCGGGCCGCTGGGGTAGTCGTTGGGCGCGGTGGGCTGTCGCGAGAGATGTGGCGGGGTAGAGAGGGCGAGGTCGAGGGGGGTGAAAGATGAACGGCGAGTGGTTCGGATCAGCGATCGATCTCGTCGAGGCTGGCTGGGCGAAGATCCAATCTATGTAAATAGCTCGGCGTCGCAGCTGTTGCGCGATCGCACGGAACACTGCAGGGCCGGGGCTGGCGTGCGACAAGAGACGGCGCGAGCCAACGAGGTGTCGCTGTTGGTGGTGGCAGGTCGAGGCGCACAGCAGCTCTCTTTCTTTCCTGTTTGCGCAAGTGATAAACAACCAGGAGCGGGACCTTGCGCGAGGAAGGGTGGCAGCGCAGCGCGGAATATTTGTTGCGTCGGTCTTCACCCAGAAGGGACGGCGTAGTATGTCCTTGGGAAACACAGGCAGAGACGAGACAAAGGGATTGTACAAGCAGAGAACCTGGAAGGCGGGTGGTTGGAGGAGGGGAGGAGGGGTGGTGGACTTGAGGTTGAGATCGTCGTCGATCGCGGGACCTTGGACCTGGAACCTGGGACCTGGGACGGGCACTGGGACCTGGGATCGTGGGGTTGGGAGTGCCGAACAACAACCTGATTCCTGATTCCTGATTCAGGTTCAGATCCGGAAGTGGGAACTTGCAGGTTGGAGCTTGAGGGCTTGGAGCTTCAGGGCGCAGAGAGCAAGGGTCGGGCATCAGCGGCCAAGGTCAGCAGCGGTCAGCGGTGAACTCCAGCACCTCAGTGTCTCAGCAGCCCAGTCCCAGCCTCACGCGTGCATGGCGCCATCCAGCAAGGGCCCGGATTGGATGTCTTGGACCTGTCTTGGCGCGCCAAGCTGCTCGGCCGAGTAAACAAGGCCAGCCAATCACGGAGCAAAACCCCGCGCCACCACATGAACCCCTGTCCTCGCTGGCGTTTCCCGCGCTACGCCCAAAATGGGAGAAACAAAACACCAGAGCCTGGGCGCCCCTTGTCTCATTCAGGGGCAGCCTTGACTCGGGCGGTCGCTGTCCTACATGTGCCATTGTCTCACTTGCTCCGGTGCTCAATTGACTGGATTGATGCCCAGGGCAGATACTGGTTGTTGTGTACTGAAAAGCCATCACCTCTTTCGGTTTCACGTCATTTCCTGATCTCATCCTGTCCATCCTTTCCTTCGCTGTTGACGGAGAAAAATGACGAGACGCAGAGTCAGATGTGGCCTAATCTACAATGTCTTCGTGCGAAGGTATGTCCAGGAATTTATCAGAATATTTTTATTCGATTCTTGGATGGATCTCAAGAAGCTTTGGGTTACCTTACAGTTACCTAATTTTACAGTACATTTTTAACATCGCCCTCTCGTCGGGCTTCTTCCCGCTTGTTCAAGCCTTCCTCTCGGCGCTAACACCCGCGGCGGTCACCTCCTCGGCCCCCTCAACATCCGCCTCCTCCTTCATCTCCCGGTCCTCCTCCGTCTCCGCAGCCTCATCCTTCTCAACCTCCTCTGTCTTCTCCATCACCTCCTGCTTCTCCTGCTCCTCCACACCAGCCCCCTTGACCTCAACCTCCACAACGCTGCCCACCTCCTTCCCAACCTCAACCCCAGCCTCGCCCTCAGCCTCACCCTCACTTTCGCCCACCGGCATGGTCGAAACATTCGTAAGCTCTGAGTCCTCTTTCACCACAGGCAGAAACATCTCCTCATCCAACTCCTCCTCGTCCTCCTCATCCTCCTCCCCAAAGATATACTCGCCCGCACCCTCCCCATCCAACCCAGCCAGAACAACAAAACTCTTCACCTTCTCCCTATGCTTCTCCAACTCAGCCTGCATCGCCTCGGCATCCTCGCGCCGGGACATCTCATCTGCCTCGGCCGCACCATATGCAAAGTCGTTTGCGTCAATGCCCTCGGCCTGGAAGTAGCGCTCGGAGGGGTTACCGATTGTCTTGCGTACGCGACAGGGAGGGTTGGTCGTCTGCTGCTGCTGCTGTGCCGAAGTCATGTTCTCATTGTGCGCAGCATTGCCATTGCCGCCCGACTCTTGCTCCCTGTTTTCCTGACACTGCATCTCGCCACCGTCAGACTCCTCCTCCTTGACCGGACCCAGCCGAGTAAACACAGGCCGAGCTTGTCTACCGCGGGCACCGCCGCGGCGGTTGCGGGGCTGGCCGCGCGGGTGCATTGGGACGGGGCAGGACGAGCGCGGCTTGGAGGTGAAGTGGTGAGAGGGAGCCTTGTTGGTCATGGGGCGCGCGTTGGGGATGGCTTCAGGGGGGTAGGGGCGTCTGTCGTTGGACATGGTGATGGGGATGAAGGGAGGGGGGGTGGTGGGGGGGGAGGCGGGTTTCTTGGCCGGGGAGGAGCCGCTGCCGCGGGTGAAGAGGGAGGTGAAGCACATTTCTAGAGGGGTTGGGTTTAGAAAAATACGACGGGGATGCTGTTGAAGGGGTTGACTCAACTGGATGTGGTAGGGTGTGATTGATGGAGATGGTTGCGGCGTCTTTTTTTACTGTCCTTTGGGGGCGACTGCGCAACAAGGCGGTTCGGGTCTGGTGATGATTTACGGGTTTTCGTTGTTTTTTTTGGACAGTCGGGGTGCATTTTGTGATCTGTGACACTTTATTAGTCGCGACTATGCGACAAAGGGGCGTACTGCCTGACAGGCTGTGAGGGTTGGTCGTCCTCGGCGACGAGCTTCGTTCAGACCTGGGTGCGGACCTGCAAAGGCATACCATGCAAAGGGGCATCACCAGATAACCAACCAGAGATCCCTCACAAGCTTGGAAATTCTTGATAACAATGAAATACAAGCTTACACCAAACCATACATGAACATAATTGCTGCAATAAACATAAGGCAATACCCTCCTGGCAAGAAATGTCCCCGCCTCTCAAAGCAAGCACAAAGGTATCTTACATCACCCAACATTGATTGCTAAAGCCGGCCAAACTCTTCAACTCTTTACCTTGCTCGCAAAACCCCTGTTTCAAAGCAACCGAAAAGCTGGCCATTTACCTCCTCTTCCAACGACTCAATCGTCATGATCACTCTGAGCCGAGACAACCGACCTCGTATCCTCCTCCTCCTCCCACATACTTTCCTCCTTTTCGAAAACATCCTTATCCTCATCATCACTCCCCTTCCTCTTGGCCTCCTCATCCCAATTCCAGCCCTTCGGCTTCCAGATCCAATAAAGCATAACCTTCGCCGGCGTAAACCAGCCCTCAGCCCGCCACTGATGAATAGCTGCCACGCTGTACAGCGCCGGCTCAGCCCTCTCCTTGTACTTGCTGTTGTTCAACCCAAACGCCACCTTCGGAAACACATTCCTAAAGTCATAGCAGGACTCCCCCTCCGGCACGGGATACTCCCCATGAAGCGCCAAGCTATCCGTAACGATCCCCTCCGCAAAGCGCAGAAACTTGTCCATGGCCATCACCCGGCTGGAAAAGTACGGATTTGCTGGGCCAGCCACCCCATCCCCAACCCCCACCGGAGGCGGAACCTCCTCCCTCCCCTTCCCCTTCCCCTTCCCATCCCACTGGCCCGCAGCAGCAGCAGTAGGATGCCTACTCAACATCCCCTCCAGAAACAACAGAATCTCAACATAAAATACCCGCAGCCTGTCGACGCGCGTCACGCCCAGGCCGGAGTAGGCGCAGCAGATGAGGTCGAGGGCGTAGCAGGCAAAGGCGTACACGTCGCTCTCGGGGGAGTGCGCGGCACCGTGGAATTTGATCTCCGGGGCCAGGCCGTAGTTCTGGGTTGGGGTGGTGCCGGGTTGCGAGAGCACGGCTTCGTACGAGTGGATTTCTTTGCATCTGATAGTGATCCGGATGTTGTCGCGGTTGGGGACGGGGGGTGGGTGCTCGCGGGGGCGGCGGAAGAGGATGTTGTGGGGGTGGATGCAGCTGGGGGGGATGTGTTTGTTAGTTGATGTTACTTGGATGGGTTTGATTGAGAGAGAGGGAGGGGATCGAGAAGGACTTACCGGTGAGGCCCAACTGTTGCGTGCATGCCCCGGATGGCAGTGCCGATCTCGAAGAGGAACCTGATAATGACTTTCCATGTATCCCGCTCACCCATCCCGTAGACCCGACGAGAAATCTCGTTGATGAGGGGACCCCCGACGTCTTCAAACACAAACGCCCACAGTCGGTGACGCCGCTGCTCCGCGGGTGGGAAGCGAGCTTTCGTGTTAGCGATGAAGGCTTTCTTGTTGCTGCCGTCAACAACAAAAGTGAAATCTTTGATCTTGGTGTATCCGTAGAAGCCAATGGTGTGCTTGGATTGAACACCAGCCAAGTGGTCGTGGAAGGCCATCAGCTAGTGCGAAGAAACAAGACAGTCAGTAAGGAGTATCCAGGTAGAATTATGGATCTTGTAGCAGCCACTTACCTCCTGGGCAAAGTCCTCCCGACAGTTCTCAACGTCGTTGTACAGCACCCTGAGGACGGCAAAGCCTTTCTCGTATGAAAGCTTTCCATACTCATCATACCGCCTCGCCCTCTTCCACGGGACCCGGAACGTTGGACCCCAGCGGACACGAAAGCGCCGGAGGCTTTCGTTGTGACCCAGAAGCTCGGCCTTCTCGAAATCAAACTCTCGGTGGTCGATCAACCTGGCAAAGTCATTGAGCCGGGGATGATACTCGCTTCCCATGAGACGCTGCAGAATTGGGCGACCCGCGTGGGCAATGCCGTCAAGTTTGAGGTTGAAGAAGCGGTGCACTGCGACAGGGTCTTGAGTGGCTTTGATGGCCCGGGATTTGTGACCAGGGAGAGACTCCAGGATGTAAACGGTGTCGCCGTCAATGAGGTTGCCGTGTTGATCAGTGCCGCGGCCGAGGATAAGCTTGCAATCGTTCTATGAAACCGTCAGTCTCAGGACTCCAAGATTAAGCAGAATAAAACAGCGCTGGTACTCACCCAGTCCGCCCAAAAGCGGTGCAAATTCTGACCAAGCTGTGTGTCGGACAGCTTCCTACGAGCATACACCACATCTCCCTTGCCGTGGCCATGACACGGGGCTTTACCCTCAGCCGAGTCGTCGGGTTCAGTGCCAAAGCATGCGCACTGGAGCGTCTGGCCAGGAAGCTTGACGCACTCTTCAAGATAGCGGGTGTTGACATCCTCAGAAATGTAGAAGACCTGGTGATACCGGTCGAGATCCCGGAGATGGTCCGAATTTCTCTGCTCCAGGCACACCAGGTTCCAGTTGCCGTCATCCTCGAGAGTGACACTCTCCAGAAGGTTTGCCACGATGGCTTCGTCCACAATGGGGCGGATCTCGTACTCGAGAGCGTCATAGCGAGCAACTTCCACAAAGTGCTTCGGGTCAAGCATGCTGAGAGGGCATTCGAGTGCAGCAGCCGCAGGAGCCTGTGAGCCCGATGTTAGTTTCATAAACAGCGCAATGTGCTTGCAGATACGTACCTGAGGAGTCGCACGCAGAACATCAAACACCTTTGCAGAAGTCTTGTCTGCCTCCTGAGACGCCGAACTGCAACGCAACATCCGAACCAGCGTCCAGACATCCCAGACATCGGCAATGTCAACCAGAGCCCGCATTGTGTCAGCCCAGTGCTTTTCGTACTTGCCAGGCTCGCCCGGCAACTCCCCTTCCACGAGAGCCTCGGCCTCTTCATCGATCTCGGATTCGGAGTCGGACACCTCTTCACCATTGTTCCGAAGCCCGGCCTTGAGGTGCCGCCAATAGGCCACAGGTTTGCCTTTGTGAGGAAGCTCGGAAGCTCGAGTGGTGAGAAAGTCGTCGAACCAGGTGCCGATGAGAGGGAATTCGGGGCCGGCATTGTCGGTACCCAGTTTCTTTGCGGCATGGGCTGCGGCCTCGTGAACACCAGGCCATCGAAGCATGAGCTTGTGGTGTTTGATGACCGTCTTTGCCAGCAGGCGCCTAAGAGGATTAAGTTAGCAACTTGCCAGGCGTTTAGAAACACGTCACAGCAACTAGACTCTGTCTTGGAACCTAGAATGAGAAAGGACTATGCGACTCACCAAATCCTCAGATCATCAGGATGGGGGGCAACCGAAAACTGAAGATGGTACCCATCATACTCAACAGTAGTGGATGACTTCCCATCATCTTCGAGAATCGGGCGGCTCTCCTCACTCTCTTCATCATCTTCGGTCGTGAACATCTTTTTATCCTCCTTGATAATGGAGCTCTCGTCAAAGGTTTCCCGAAACCTCTTGTTGATGGGATCGGCGAGCATGGCTCTCAGCCGCTTGACGCGGCGATCCTCGGGCAGAAAGTTGTCGCCATGTCGGGTGCTCATCCTGGAGACAAGCAGCTCCAAAAAGGTGTCGACGTCAAACCCGAGAGGGTGTTCGTTAAGACTCTGGGTCTCGTCATCAAAGTTGTAACCCTGGTTGGGGTCTTTCAGCGGCTTGAAGTACCAAAAGTCTGCCTCGTCGAACGAGTGGTACTCGTAGATAAATTCTCGGAGGAAGAAATGGGCGAACGACCTGGTAAAACGAGGTTGTCAGCCATGCCTGCTTGTCTTGAACAACGATATGAGTATCAACATTTCTTCTCGCGAAGACTCGACCTCATCACACAGTCGCCCGACAATCGACAATCGAGCGGAACCATCTGATCCAGACCCTCGCAACGTGACCCGCAATGTCGTTGCCCACTCGACAAACCTAGTCGCCTTACTGGCCGATCCGAACTCCCGGGTCTGGCGAGTGACGGGGATGTGCAACGTCGAGCACATTTGTGAGACTCCAAAGCCAATGGATGAAAGAAGAGATTGAAGACATACCACCGAAGAAAGAGCAGCGCCGCCACCTGCTCAACCAGCCCCTCGTCAACATCTCCATCAGCAGCCGAGGCCGAGGAGGCAGAAGAAGCCGCGCTGTCCTCGGGGACAGCCACCTCGAGCATCACCCGTTCGGCAGGGAGGAGACGGGCGTACAGCACGTAGGGAAACCCTACGACTGGGCAGCGGAAGTGCTCCAGCGACGGGAGCGCGAGGATCTTGGCCTTGACGGGGGCCACCCACACCTCGGCCAGCTTGGGGGTGCCGAGGCGCAGGCGGATCCTGTCCTCGTCGTCGCCTTGGATGACCATCGCAGCGGCGAACGCAATGACGGAGGGGAGCGGAGCGTTCTGGGGAGAGCAGCAGAGAAAACGTCCCAAGGTTTGCTTGGGAGAAGGGGATTTGGAATGTTTCGAAAATAAAATTTCGAAGATTGGAAACGGTGCGGGTTGGGGAGGTCGGTTTCGTTTTTAACCTGCTGGCCGGTGGAGGGGGTTCACGATGGTCATTGCGGCAGGCACCAAGGCTTTTCATATCGGTACGCGTCATGCCGGAGGACGATGCGGTTAGGAATTGCCGCACCTTCCACCAACTTTGAAGCATTGTGTTGTTGGGTGAGGCTGCTGGGCCCCTGAGACCAAACACTAGACCCCACCAGGCAAAGGCAGGAAGGGGCTTATCAATAAAGCAAAGGGGGAGCTTCTTTTGTTGATAATAACAAAAGTCACTTGCTTTAGAAGGATTATTATGTTTAGTGTAAATCAATAACACCAGAAGTTCGGCAACGATCCTCATGTGTGTGAATCAAGGCCTGGTACCAAAGAAGCAGCCCTCCTTTGCTCACACATACACCTCGCTTCCACCTCTAACCTCACCATTCTTTGCTTGAGTTATGTTATCTAGAAGACACAAAACATCAATATTGGGGCTCCTGCCCTTAAAAGGCGCTTTAGTAGATGTTGTAGAAGCACCAAACGTCGTTCAGGGGTACTGCCAAGCCCCTGACCCAGCTCTAGACACAAAATCTCTATCCAAAAGGACTCGCCGAAGGCCTAAAGCTTGACTTGTGGTTCCATAAACATTTGGTGTAGCGTACTGTAGCATACATGCCCGTATGGGGGCCAAACAAACCACCAAACACTCACAGACCTGGCTAAGTAGATCCAAAACCTCAAGCATTGAGTACATTTTCCCTTTCTCCCACATGGATGTCACCGGCTCAGCTCTTCGCCGCCGCCGGTGCCGCCCCCAACGTTTCCTTCCGCTGCCTCTCGCTGTGCCCAGATTCATCCCCGCTCATTGGCTGCCGTAGGCTCTCTGTGGCCTCAGGCTGTGACTGCTTCTCAGCGTCGCTCTTGTCGGCATCCTTGCGCCGGTTGGCCATGCGGGCGGCCATCTGGGGGAAGAGGAACCCAGGTTGGAAGCAGGCGAGGAGGATACAGGGGATGAGGATCATGCTGTATCTCCTTGTCAGTAACCCGCGCTGGCACCTTGCTGATTAGACCGACTCACAATCCTTCCAGGACGACAAACGACGGCTCGTCCTGCATGATATGGTTGCCCCAACCGCCAGCCATCTCGGCGATACTGCACCCAAACATCAGCATCTTCTCCCCAGACCCTTCGGACAACAAGACCCACCGGTAGACACACCGAATCAAGATCCCGCTATACGCCCCCGCCACGGCGTACACAAACATCCTGAACTTCTTATCCTTCCAGAGGGCAACCGCCTCCGGGTCCGCCTCGTTCGAGTTGATCCTGCATCCACATCCGTCAGAAATGCCGCCCATCCCTTTTCTTCCCTTCCAGGATTGCTACTCCCAGAAAACACACCAAACACCAGAGTACTCACCACTTCCGAACCCTCAAATAATAATCCCCCACCGACCCCCCAAAAAACAACAACACCACCACCTGCAACACAATCCCCGCAATAATAGCCCGATTCCCATGCGCCACCATCTTGAGGTTCTTCGACCCCGAACTTCCACTCGCAGCCAGCCCCCCACCAATGGCCTGGACGACGAGGCACGAGACGTCGAGCGGCACAAAAATGAAGGGGTATTTGCGCGCAGGGATTCGGGAGAGCGAGGAGTTGAGGGAGAGACAGATGTGCTTGAGCGTCAGGTAGATGGAGATGCAGATGAGGGTTGGGGCGAGGATGATGGCGACGATCTGGGTTTCGAAGGCGTGCTTGTTCCAGGGGTTGTCGGTGAGAGGGATGCGGGCGGCGTAGCCTGGAGAGAAGTTAGTTGATGGCCTTGGAGAGGTTGTGGTGCTAGAGGTCTTGGGTTGGGGAAGAGATGTTCTTGATCTCCCGTCTCTAGCCCTGTCGCTTCCCATGCCGTGGGGGGGGGGGGGGGGGGGGGGGGGGGGGGGGGGGGGGGGGGGGGGGGGGGGGGGGGGGGGGGGGGGGGGGGGGGGGGGGGGGGGGGGGGGGGGGGGGGGGGGGGGGGGGGGGGGGGGGGGGG